>PVLA01003514.1:151044-209568 GCA_004027455.1 Hydrochoerus hydrochaeris | reverse complement strand
AGATGGCCTCGATACACTATATTGTTATTAGTGCACCAGGATTTAAAACCCACATTACTCACACTACTCTGCTTAGATGTATTATATTCTGTTCCAGTCATTCTACTTGTACTAGATTTGAGGGCACAGAGAGTAATCCCAAAAATAACAGGATGTAGTATGGTAATCATCCTTAATTTCCTATTAACTTAATCTAAAGCTCTATAAATCCTACACTGTTTTACCATAACTGATCATAATCGAATCTGGTCTGTTAGATTGCTGTTTTGTATTGATAGATTTCATTCAAAGCTATTATGATTGATAGTATCAAGTCTGAGAGTATAGGCAACTGCACTTAAGATGAGAAGATTCACTAGAATATCCACTCTTGTTTGATTATTACCTGCCTTTGAAGTTTTATAATGCCTACAATGTTTTATTTTTACTAATATTGTTATGTACTGCTATATTCAATTATACTGCTATATTCAATTATGCCTGATGATATAGACAATTTTATTGAAGATAATAAACAACACAGTAATCATTGTAGATCACCTTGTACTGTAGTTTTGTACGACTTTTTGGTTTCATGTTTTTGTAGGAATTTGTTTTTTTTTGTCCTGCTTATCTTTGTTTTTCCCTGTAACACAGAAACGATAGAAATACATGTAGAGATTCATGCAGGCATAGCTGTTTACACTCTCACTGTTTGAATACCTACTTTGTATGCTTTAATTTTGTAACTTGAACAACTATTTCTAAGAGGACAATATGTAATTTATCAACTAGTGATTCCTTATTATCTTTTTTTTTTAAATTCTGTATTATCTCTACCCTTTACATGCTTTTGTTTCTCTTTAAATAAAAAAAAAATTAAAAAGGTAAAAGGAGGAACAGAAAGTGCTCTAAAGGATATAACTGCATTTATGTTTAAGTGTGTAGGATTGATAACCATGTTGCTAAGTTGTTATTGGATCATTGAACTTCTTTGCAGCCTCACTGAATGTCCACTCTGTATGCTTTAATTTTGTAACTTGAACTTGACAAAATGTAATTTATCAACTAGTGATTTCTTACTGTTTATTTTTTTTTCTGAAATTCTGTATTGTTTCTACCCCTTTTTTCTGTTTTGCTTTTTTCCTCTTTAAATAAAATTTAAGAATGAATAAATAAATAAATAAAATATAATTCAAGTCCAAGGAAAAAAGTGTGCAAGACAAACAATTAAAATAACTAATACATGTGTTGTTAGCTGGGGCCATCATTAACCAAATAACAAGACCAGATATTTTTAAGCAATGCAGACTTATTTTCTCATAGTTTTGGCGGTTAAAGATCCCAGATCAAGATACTGGCAAGAGAGATTTCTCTAACAGAAACAGAGATGTCAGAGATGTAAAATTTTTATATGAGTAACTTGAAGGAATAGAATTGCCAATAACTAAAAATAGCCTATGCCATATAAAGAGCCATAGGAAGAATAATTTTATTGTTGTTTTTGTTGTTGCTGCTTTATTTTGTTTTATTTTGTTTACTTAGCTGTTTTGTTTCACTGACTGATAAAATATCAAAACTTCATTTTGAATAATTGGTATTAAAATGGCTGTGTGAAGGGTCCCAGAGGCTACTCTTGATTTTGGACTCACTGGAATAACCCATAGAATACTCAAGGCAAGGATTTTTTTTAACAGCAAAATGATACAAAGCAAAAACAAATAAAGGAAATGGGACATGGTGTGCTTAGCAATTCCTGAGTAAACTAGGTACAAGTTTTCACACACAGGTCAGATTTGATTCCTCCGACAGCTTGTGTGGGAAAAATTAGTCTAACTACCATTAGACTAAGAGTCCAACACTTTTAGAGGAGTCTGGTCCCATAGGTATCCTCTACCTATCATGTACCCAAATCCTAGACTCCCAGAAGGAAAGTAAGCATTGAGTATAAACCACAATGTACAGACAATTTACATACAGAGAAATATTGTCAGGTAGCTGTTGCCTGAAGTTTTAAGGTCCAAGTGCCCAGATGCCAGCCAAATGTTACTCTTGCAAGTAAATCTTCCTAAGGATAACTGTCTCAAGTTTCTGTATTAAATCCTTTCTGCACAATGCACTTAAGATGTCTTAGCGGAGGTGTTAGGTAGTTAAAAATTCTGGGCTCAAGATACAAACTTGGGAATCCCCAGCATAAAAATGATATTCAAATAATGAGTCTTGCAAAGGGTCCCCCAGAGAGTAAAACAACAGAGGTTTGGGAGCTGCACTTTGGAAAACACCAACACCTAGAAAAAAGATCAAAAAGAACAAGTTAAAAAAAAGGGGAGGGAGAAGAGAACAAAGAAAAAAGGAAAACAAAATTGGAGAAGGAGCACGAAGAGGTAAACAATAAGAGAAGCAGGGGCCCAAGTCACCATGGAAGAATGAAGAAAGTGCTAGGTAAAATACAACTTAAGTAAACTGGGGAGTAATGATGACTGAATTACATGTTTCTATTATCAGATAGATAATCCACACTTAGTATTCTGAAATTTTTAGCCTTTACAGTGGCTTTTTATTTTCTACAAAATCTTGGAAAGTCACAGGTAGCCAGTGAAGGTGAACAAAGCCAAACAACCCTGCTCCACTACCTCTGTCCTCAACAGCCAGCCCTCTCTGACTACAAGGCAAAGAGCTACAGAGAAGCTAGGTTTGGAAGCATGTAAGACCAAAGGAGAGAAGAGCCAGGTACATGAGAAGGAAGAACAGTTGAGCTATGTGGAGAAGGAAGAGCAAAGACACAAACTATTAAATGAGCTATTCATGAAAAACCCTTATTCCATTGCCTGGATTTTAAATGCTACTGCATTTATCATACTCAACAATAATCACCACAACAATCTCAGCAAATCCACAAAAGCAGAAAAAAATCACAATATGATTTACACTCTAAAGATTATCAAGACCCAAATAGTGCCTTTTTATTTACATACAAAATCCTAATGTAACATTATGCTCCCTAAGTACACAGTCACTTACTCTAATAATTCCAAAGTTATTTCTACTATATCTTTTTACAGAACAAAATTTCAGCTTTTGTTCCTTGATTCTTGCTAAGTTATATATTCTCAGCTATATTTGTATATGTGACAGATTAGAACTTTTTTTTCCTTGGGAAAATAATGAGTTTAAATACTGTACCATAGATACCTCATTCACTTATAATATGTGCTCAATTAATGGTAGATATTAGAATAAATGAAAGAATATACTAAAGTTACAGAACTATTGATTGGCATTTTTTATTTTCTTTTGGTCTTGCTGTCTTTACTTTTTCTCTCTTTCCTCTGTTTTGCTGTATTCCTGTTGTTATTATTATAATTGAATTTTAGGATTTATCCATCACTGAATTAGGCAGTCAGATCAAGAAATGATCACTGTAAAGACTGACATTTGCAATGGTCATGTTACCAAAATTGATGCAAATTTTAATAGAATCTCAATCAAAATATCAACAGCATTCTTTACAGAACTAGAAAAAAAATCCTAAAATTTTTATGGATCTAGACGAGATCCAGAACAGCCAAGGCAATCCTGAGAACCTAGAGCAAAGAGAAGGTATCACAATTCAAAACTTCAAGTTAAATTACCAAGCTTCAGTGATAAAAACAGCATGGTACCTCCACAAAAATAGATGCACAGATCAACAGAACAAAGTTGAGGATACATAAATGAGCCTAGGCACCTTTATCTATCTGATCTTCATTGAATGGGCCAAAAAATATGTTGGAGAAAGGAAAATTTGTTATCCACATGCAAAACAATTAATATAGATCCATGTCTCTTACCCTGTGCTAAAATCAAGTCAAACTGTATCAAACACCTAAACATAAGAACACAGAAACTGAATTTGGTGAAAGAAAACATAGCTGAAATTCTTGGAAGACATGAACATAAGCATGGACTTCCTAAACAGAACTCCAATGGCACAAGAAATAAACCAAGAAACAAATATGATCATGTCAAATTAAAAACATTCTGTACAGCAAAGAAACAAACAACAGAGTGAAGAAACAATCTTTTGAATGAGAAAACATTTTTACTAGCTACTCCTCAGACAAAGGACTAACATCTAGAATATTCTAAATTCTCAAAAAAAAGTCCTCCCCACAAAGTAAAAGGCTCAATGGAGAAATGGAAACGAACAGACACTTCTCAAAAGAAGAATTACAAATGGTCAGTAGCTACAGAAAAAAACGTACAGTACCTTTGCTCATTAGAAAAATAAAATCAAACATCACTGCAATTTCATCTTACTCCAAAGAATGTCTATTATCAAGAACTCAAGCACAAAAATTGCTTGAAAAGTTGTATGAGAAAGTGAACGCTTCTACATTATTGCTGAGAATGTAAACTGGTCAACTGCTGAGAATGTAAACTGTATGGAGATTTCTCAAAAACTAAAATAGAAATTCCACTTGACCCAGCTATATATCTTCTGAGTGTTTTTCTGAAAGAGTTCAAGATACTTAAAGACATTACAGTGATACATGCATATCTACATTTATAGCAACACAACTCATCACAGCTAAATTACAGGAGCAACCAATGAAAGGTAAATAAAATGTGTTACATAAACACAATGGTTTCTCCCAAGTCATAAAGGACAACAAATTTGAATCATTTGTAGGGAAATGGATGCACCTTGAGTTCATAAAATTACTGATAAGTGAAATAAATTAGACGAGAAGGATAATACCATGTGGTTTTTCTTCTATAAGAAACTCAACATGTAAATAATTTTAAAAAGAAAATAAAATAATGATTATAGAATATAGACTAGGAGACAGACTTTGTGGAGATGGGAAGATCTGGCGATGGGGAAACTGGAATGAGGGAGGGAGAGGGGAAGTAAAGAATAGTATATATTAAATTTATTTGCCCCACAGTGAATAAATTTACTCTGTATTGCAAACATATACTAATAAAATGTTTTAATTAGAAATAAATACTGATATATTTGAATATAGTGACTTTGAAATTGTGAAATGCAATGCATTATTGGATCATAACAACATTTCATAATTTGTTAATACAATAAAAAGGAATATTTAGGCTAAGGCAGTCAAGGAAATGAATGAAAAGATAAGAAAATATAGTGCCAAGGTATATTTTAGGTAGTAAAAACAAATAGTGTTTCCTGAAATTTTCTTTCAGAAAGAGAGGGAATTTCATCCTTAGTTATAATTGAGTCCATTTGAAAAACACCACTTTAGAGAAACTACGACAAATGATTTCATTTTGTGAAGAAGACTACTGTCTTTAGATTCAACCTAAGCTAAAGTTGCAAATATACAAAAGAAGGACAATGTGTATCACCTGTCCTATGGTATTTTGCCCACAGATTCCACAAACTGCAGAAGGCTCCACTCTATGAAATTTCATGGTAAACACCACATTGCTTAGCTTGAATTTGTGCAAGGGCTTTCACAGTGTGCCACTGGTTCATTTTCTTCTCTGGATCAGCGATAGGGAACATTTACAATTGGCTTAGCATTTTTATACAAATATCTGTGGGAACTTACACTTTTTTAGTAGCATTTGGAAACATTTTAGGTATGATTATTACATTGTCTAGCTAACATTATTACACTGTCTGATACAAATTTAAGCTTGGAAAGAGATATATGCCAAATCAAATATCCTACCAGGAGGTCTGCTGGTCATAAATTTTGCAAATCAGGCCCAATCCAGTATCCAGATAGGGATATATAGTTTGCCATTGGGCAGAAGAGCTCCTAGGAAGCCAAGGCTGGTTATGGTATCTGGGAAATATTAGAAAATTTCATACCTTATATCCAGGTACTCTGCTAGCCACTTGCCTGTTGGTGCTCAAAACACCTCCATTTTCCAAATTTACAAACTGAAATCTAGGCCCAAGTGAAGGTTGCTGGCATGTTTTACATGACTGAAATAGAGCTTTATAGATGGGAGACTATTCTGAGACATTTCACATTGACTGTATCATTTTTGCCATGGGCTGATTGTATCAAAGAGATTAACTTACTCATCACTTTATCAATTTATCACGTTTGTTTTGATGAGAATATTTAAAATCTCCTTTAGCCATTTTGAAATATGTATGTATTATCCAGTATAGTCACCAGGCAGTGTAACTGACTATTAAAATGTATGCTTCCTAACTAATGCTTTGTGTCTTTTAGCTAACAATTATTCACACTTCCCAGCCTCTGGTTATTACTATGCTAGTCTAGAAATGTTAGCCTCTGGTTATCACTATGCTAGGCTTTCCAGCCTAGAAATCACCACTTTTCCTCCCATATTCTGCTGAAATCTTACCCCATGAGACTTTCTAGTTCTGATGTTCTGCTCACTGTCTTCTGGATTATGGTAGCTCTTCCTGCCTTTCTCACTCTCTGGTCAGAAAAGGGTACTGAAGGAAGACTCTGTCTTGATCTTCCTGCACTGTTTCATCAGATAAATATTAATTTTTTTACACTTGTAAATGAAAGTACTGATCACTTACATGTTTATATGTTATACAAAACCCATATCTTATGCTCCATAGAAGTATCTCTCATCTCTGTACAACAATAATCAAAACTGAGCAGATCATGAGTCCCAAGAAAATGATTAATAAATTAGTGAACTCAGAGAATGAATGAGCAGGCAGACTAATAATGAACTTCTATGTCCTACAGAGTATTTACATTTTTAAATTTTATATTTGTACCATGTTGTGCCAAGTCACATTCATAACCATCAACTGCTCCAAATCTAACTGTCCTGTAATAGGCTATGCTAATTTTGATGTTTCCGTGGTAACAAAAATAAATCCAGAACAAGAAAAGAAAGAAAAGAAAGTCAGCCAGGTATAGATTAGAAAGCATGGGAGGATTAGAAATCCAGAAATGGTTTCTGAGTCTAGAATCTGCTACTAACTGGCTTGTTGATCTATTTAACAGTTTCTTCATCTGCAGGATAACCAGAATAGATCAATCTTAAAATTCTTCCCGTAGTTACTTATAATGAGCTAAATTAAATTTGAACCCAACAAAGTAAGGCTTTCTCCAACCTTTAAAACTTTTTGAAAAATTCCTAATATACATGGTATACATGGAGGGAAACGGAGGCCAAGAAGGAAGAGGAGGGAGAAAAAGAGAGAGGAAGACAGGAAGAGAAAGCAGAAAAAAAAACTCTACTGTATTTTTCTTCTTATTTGGAGTTTTTCCCTATAGTGACTTTTGTTCCATGGTGCTGATAATAATCAAAAAAGGGCCCTTTGCTTAATTAACAAATATAAAATGGTAAAATTATTTCTCTCTTTGTCATATTCTTTGATCTAATCAATCAGGCTTGATGCTTCTGGAGTTCAGTCAGTTTAGAGTATTTTTTTTTAAATGGGATAGATTCTTGGGTGTGTTTATATTCTATCCATTCCTTGCTTGGAGAAAAGTAGCTGGCAGTTTTAGAAGCCATCCTAGACTAAGCTCATTACTTCATTAGAGGAATAGTTAAATTGGGAATATCAGAACAATCCAAAAAGCTTTTCATACATGGGCTGCTGGGTCCCAGCCCAAAAGTTTCTGATACAATATATGTGGGGTGAGTCCTGATAAAACTATTCATAACCAGTTCCTTAGCGGGGCTAATATTGGTGTTTAAGGGACTATACTTGAGAACCACTTTCCTATAATATATTGCATCCCTTGGTAGCTATAGTTTGTAGCTTCAAATGATAAAATCAGAATCAATCAGCAAAAAGAGATTGCATCCAATGCCATCAAAATATTTTTTAGAATTTAATTTTTCCAGTAACAGAAAAGTTCTTTTTTCATATAGAGGAAGTTTCCCAGCACCTGGAGACAGGATGACCACCATCAGTTACTTAAGAGTCCTGAAAATTAGAAAGTCAAATGAAAATCCTTCTAAAGTTTTACATGTCTATGGAACTTCAAATTTTGAATGAATGAGAATAAAACAAAGTATATTTCATGTGGCTTATGCAATTGATTTACTCCCAAACCCACATTTTTCTTTATTAACTTGAGCTTGATCTTTTCCATAGTTGTTGTTTTTAATGTACTTCAAAAACTGAAGCTCTATATTCTTTGCATGTGAAGAGTGATGAGGAGAGCAAGAGATTTAAAATGAGAAAGCAAGAGATCTGTGTTGAGAAGAAACTTGCTTTTATCCATCCGTCACATACTTCAAGTTAGTAGGGAGCTTGAAAAGTTCCTCACTTCCTTTGGTCTGTATTATGACCAACAGAAAATAAAAAATTTAAATGAGACAAAATCAATTATTTATCTGCATTCTTCCTTCACAGACATTTGTGTGCAATTACACAAGGCTAGAGCTTGCTTGGATTTCAGCGGCATATATCTTGCAGATTGATGTTGTTTTATCAAAATAAAATTGTAAGATTACTAGCTCTACTTTAACCCTTTGTCCTCAATGAAATGCTTGCCTGTGTATGCCAAGAGACAATCTGCACTATAGTATGACCCTCTTTCAAATTGTTTTTTATCCTTTTATATTTAGAAACAAGAACAAAGCTTTTCATGATAGCTTTTTATGAGATGTTTTTAGCAAGGAGGAACTGTTGTTTTTAAATATTTAAGTTACAGATTCAATGCATCTGTCTTGAGGGTCATGTGTCTGTCTAAAATATTCACTTAGCAATTTTTCACTATTTTGTTTACCAAATATTCGTTGTTAGACTCACAGATGTAACGAAAGGAGGAGAGTAGCAGAGGGGGTACCTGGATAGATCCAGATCTGGATGCCTGCTTAGGTGGCTCTTTGCCTGTATTTTTCTTTTACTTGGTTACAAGAGGCAAAGACAAGGAATGGTTCTAAATATTGGATAATAAGATGTGCTATTTATATACCCTTTAATATATTAGGATAGTTCATTAAAACTGGTAACATTGGTATATAAGCGAAAGTAAGAGAAACACTGGAGATTACGGTGATTTTACCAAGCCTTGAAGAGGTACAGTGATTAGAAGCAGCGAGAAGGAGGAGGGCTTTTTAAAAGCTACTTCTGGGCCTAATACTTGAGACTACATCTTATATGTATTATGTATGTGAATATATACATTTATGATTGTATTCATACATTTATACATACATTCTATATTGTCAGAATTATTCAAGGGAACTCTCACATATAACCATAATCCCTAAATAGATCAGCAGCTTTCTCCAAAAATAATAATTTTCTGTGTAACTATAATTCCACTAACATGCTTAATAGGATTACCAATAATTCCTTACTATCATCAAATACCTCTTCAACCAGCCACCAAGATCTTTATAATAAGCAATTAGAAAATATTTTCTTAAATTTTAGAAATTTAGTTTAAAATTCATTGGTAATATTTCAGTATAGTGACAATTGTTCCAGTTTTTCCTAGAATATTTTAGCTCGGTTCTCTAATTCTCAATTGTACTTTAAAATAAATCTGTCACCAAGAAGAGTAGCACACCCAAGCACTCAGGAGGTTTAAATAAGAGAATTTCTGCAAGTCCAGGTTTAGCCTGGGCTGTACAGTGAGTTCAAAGCTAGCCTGGAATAAATAGTGAGAACTTGTCTAAAAAAAAACTAAGAATAAAATAAATTTTTCTAAAGATTGATCACTACGTATTTTATGCCAACTATTTTTGTTGTTCTCTTATAAAAATTACAACTTTATTAATATGTTTTAATAATGTGTAATAAATTATAGTTTTAACATTTTATTTATGTATGTCATTACTGAATCTTTATCAAAAGAGTGACAATAAGAGTTCCCATAAAATCCTGCAATCAAGAATACAACAGGGGCCGGGGATTTAGCTCAGTGGCATGAGCACCTGCCTGGCAAGAGCACAGTCATGAGTTTAATCTCCGGTACCAAAAAAAAAAAAGAATCTTTACAACACTCTTAATCCTTGAAAGATTATACATATAAGCCCTTAACTGACAGAAGAATAAGGAGAAATAGAAAAGAAAATAATAGGAAACATAAAAACATTGATAGTACAAAGAAATCAGCCTTACACAAATAAAAATTTTGAAGATATAGGAAAAAAAGAATTTTAAAAAGAGACATATGAATAATATCTCTTCATTATTATTGAAAATAATTTAGCTAAATAATCTGGCACAGGGAAAATGTGATACAAATGAGTAAAAGCTACACAATCATTCTCTATTGTACATGCAAAATACTGTACATTATCCATGTGTTTACATTTCCTATAGACAATGCAATTTTTGAAACCAAATTAAACATCTTAATTCCAGTCACATAACCAAACAGCATAATGTCTTTTACATATTAGGGACTTAAAAAATATCAGTTGTCTTTCTAGTTGATAAGAATAGAAAAATCTAATTTCTTTTAACTCTCATGAAACCAAATCTTGGCTACTAAGGAGTCCTTGGGAGCATCAACTCCGCTGTTTGAGAATTTTTGAGCCATAAAAGCAAATGGGTTTCTTATCTTTAAGGAAAGAATAGATGGCTAACATTCTCACAATAGCCCAAGATTACATTGAAATGTTCTAGATTCTAAGCAATGACAAAAAGTGCATTAACCACAAGATCAAGATGCATAATCAATCTACAAGCTCATAGAAGGACTCAGAATGATGGGTAATAAGCAGCTTGACTTTGTGACCAACAAATCATGTTAGACTGATTCAATTGCCTCTTCTGACAGAGTGCAGACCTTGTATGCAGGGAGGAAGGGAAAGACATAATATATTTTGACTTCAGGGAGGCTTCTGACTCTGTTCCACATGACATGCTCATCAACAAGATAGGAAAATATGGCTTGCTGTCAGAGATGGATTAAATTGATTAGGGAGGCAGCTAATTAGAAAGAAAAGGAAAGTCATAGGCTGCACAAATATACAACTGCTAAGCCAATATGCTTCTGGTTCAGAGTCTGGATTAAATTCAAGGGCAAAGACATATAATAGGCACACCAGAATGCAGTTATATGGAGAAAGAACTCATTACTTTTAATGGCTTTTGCCCCAACTATTTGGGCATTAGCAAGTGTATGAATGAACAGACATCATGTTCCTGTAGTCATTAAAATGTGATTAGTTTAAAGCTTTATATTTCCAAAATTTACTATTAAAATGCAAAAATAAGTAGATGTAATAATTTTCTATAAACTATTAAGAACAATCTGAATCAAGAACAATTTGACAGATCTCTCCACGTATGACAGACAGAACAGGAATAGGAAAACAAAAGTTTATTTTCAAGCAGAAGACGTAGGAGGGTAAGCTTAGAGAGTGTTAGACAACAAAAGGCAGAAGTCTCAGGAGTTTCTAGTCATTCTGCCTATAACAAGAGATGACCTACATTAATTTATTCTACACAGTATGTTGGTTACAGTCTGACACAAAGTTTGGTATTTAGGGCAAGATAAGCAATATTTTGAGCTAATCAGATCAACTGGGAGAACAGCCATATATATTCAATCAGAAGCTGAAGATTCATTTATTACAACAGATTGGTCAATACATGAGTCCTCAGTAAGCACTGATTAAATGGTCTCTGCCAGGCAACACTTCTGCAAACATTCTGGAGCAGATAGCATCTGTGATGTGTTCTGATCTCTCCAGCTTTAAACACCTATGAGAAATACGATAAAATTTTCTCTTATTTTGAGTAGTCATTCCTTTATATTCACCCTGGTTCCTTTCTTTAGAACTTTCACCAGGTTTTATCAAGTGTAATACTTTTAAAAGATGTCTACAAATCCTTTGGGATTCCTCATGTGGAAACATGAAACATAATTTCTTCCCTCTTAATTGCAGGCTATACTTCTGCCTCCTTCTAATATATAGCATATAACAAAAATAATAGTGTGTCACTTTGGTGATTAGGTCATAAAAGGCACAAAAAAGTATTATGCATAAAGAAAGATGTTCATGTACTTGACAACAGTAAACTTTGGAACTCCTATTTATTAAAACATATCATAAAGAAAGCGAAAAAAAAACAAGGAATTTGAGAAGACATTTTTAACCATATCACTATTAAAGGGCTTGTAAGCACAATTGAGACCTATCTACAAACTGATTTTAAAAAGGCAGATCAATAAAAACAGTGGGTCGAAGACATTATTGGATATTTAATAAAAGAGAAAATCTAAATAGATAACAAACAAAATAGATCAACTTACTTAGTAATCAGGTAAGTCCAAATGCATATCAGGGAAATCATACAGAAACAGCTATGTAGATCCATCAAATTATATAAAAAACAATCTGAGAAAGTCTTGTATTGGTAACAGTAAAAAGTATTGTCAATTGTAATTCAAAACAGGCAAACCCTGTGACTCTACATTTCACTTCTAGTTAAATATACTATTGAAAACCTGGACCCAAGAGCACCAGGATAGACATCTGAAACATTAATGGAAGTATAGATTTTTATGTCTTAAACCTAGGGAAATATTGTGTCAATGATAGCATATGCTACACTGATATAGTAATGAAAATAAGCCTACTAAAGCAATATACATCAACTTGGATTAATTATATAAATGTAATACATAGTGAAATAAGCATGAAACTAAAAAAAATATATGTTTTGTATAAATCTACATTAAATTCACAAAATGCAAAACTAAACAGCAATACTGAGTGATTCTATACAGCAGGCTGTATCTTGCTGTGAATTACTCCATGTGGTATAGAACATTGGCTTATTTGCTATGCCTTTCCTTAGTGATTCCATTTTTTAAAATAGAAGTTTGCTCTATTTTGAGTCACATTCTCAAGCAGAATGACTTGGTAACTTGTATGTACGAATAGGTAACTCCAAGTTGCACAAAACAATTATAAGGCATAAACTGATAAATAGGTTAAATCAAATTTAAAAAAACACTTATAAACTTTTCAAATCAAATCAGGAACACATGGATATGTGATATATCTAGATTTTATCAGAGAACCCCAGATTTGTGAGCTTTTCAGACAAGTCAAACCAACCACAACATAACCCCCCCATCTGGAACAGGTAAAAGGGGGACACTCAACACTAGGTGTGGCAGCACCACACTAACCTGTTGCTTCATCGGACCACCATGTGACCATGTCACCAGGTTGACAGGCCATGAACTTCAGCTCTCTGTCTCCTGGCTTAGATCTAAAATATCTCCCAAAAGTTTTATGTTCAGAGGTGAAGCCAGGATAGAATGGGTAGATCATTCTATTCATTGTGGAAATGGCTTGGAATAATGTATTTTTGTCCCCAGCTCTTCCTTCCTCTCATTAATTCCTGGCCATCATGTGATGAACTGCTTTCCACCTGCTATATACCATTCTATCATCCCATTTCTGCCTTTAAGTCAGTCCACCATCGACTAAATCCACTAAAACCATGAGCCAAAATAAGCCCCTCATCCTTTACATTTTTGGTGTCAAACATTTTGCTTCAAGGACAAGAAATTGACAGATATAAAAAAAATCAATATTAGGATTGATTTACAAAGTCAATACTGGGAGCTATTCTGTGACTATACCTGACCATGTGATTTGGAAGCTTCTGAACTGGTTTTCATGAAGCACATGGTAAGGTTTGGACATGTCAGCTAGTAAAGTCTTAAAATACTGTGAGCACTGCTTAATGTACAGTACTACACAGAGGATAGAAGACCAGAGTGCTGGTAGAAATGTGAACACTAAAGGCCAGTTTCACTTGAAAACAAGAAGCCCATAGGCCATGGCATTACTCTCTGGCAGAAAAATTTTCTATATTTTTCCCACATTCCAAGTCCGGAAGGAGCCTGACGTTAAGGGTGGTATATTAATTAATCTGGCAGAGGAAATTTTAAGACAGAGACATGAATAGTTCTGGCTGTTTTAGCCAGATCTACAGTGACAATCAGGAGCTGAATGACTTGAAAAGTTCATAGTTGTGACAAAAAGAAATTATCTGCAAAGTTTGGGCATAGGAGAGCATGCTTTAAAGCTTAGCTTTAAAAACAAACTGATTATTTGTATAAAGACATAAAGAAAGATACTATGAGGGCATCTCAGATACAAGAAAGACCCCATCCACTTCAGACTCAAGGTGCAAAACTATAAGTTTCTCATTTAAGAAGAAAGTTCCTGAGAGACCTGCTCAATCAAGGATGTCTAAGTGGTACAGTCCCCAAGTTGAGCCATTCAAACACTCGGAGGATCCTGCAGCCATAGTCCAGGTTGGCCCAGCTACTGCAAGCTGGTTTTTCTTTTTTATTTTTTTTAATCGGTACCAGGAATCGAACTCACTACCACGCACTTGCAAGGCAGGCACTTATGCAGCTGAGCTACATCCCCAGCCCCGGCAAGCTGTTTTTTCAACAATAACAATGCAAAAGTTACAGGATCAAGGAAGTTTCCACTCAGATTTCAGAAGAAAGTCTGAAAAGCTAATAAAAATATTGCCAAAATCACAGCCCCTGCCAGGAACCTACGAGAGGGCAGGGTGTGGAATTGTAAATGTGAAGACCCCAGGAAGTTGGAAATGTCCAAACATAACATGTCTGCTAAGAAAGCTGAGGACAATGAGTGGAGCTAACCAAATCAAGAGGCCATGTGGGTTACAACTGGCAAGCCATAAAGGCAGGGTAAGGGTGTGCTAAAGTCCTGTGGCACTCCCATCTCAACAAAACTGCTTTGGATGCTGACATTCAGCTACAGGATTTAATGTTTTCTCTGCCATGTTTTGGTCTTGCTTTGGTCCATGTTATGTCTACTCCCCCATTTTTCCCATTTGAAATGGAAATGTTTGCCCTGTGCTATTGTATATTGGAAGTATTTAACTTCTTTTGATTTTTATAAGGGTTGACAGCTAAAAGCTTACCTTGAGTATTAGAGATTTCAGGCTTAGATTTTTCAGCAATGCTGAACTCTTAAGACTTCAATGACTACTGGAAATGAAATAAATGCATTTTGCATAAGACAGACATAACCCCTTTGGGGGCCAGGGGCAGAATGTTATGGTTTAGATAAAAACTTTTTTCCAAAAAATCTTACATTCAGGAATGGGGATTGGTCAGAAGGCTCACTTCACTCAGTGCATGACTCAGAAGGGTATATCCTCATCCCTGAACAGCCTTCTTCCACCATACCATTCTGCATATCATGCTGTTTTTGTTTTGCAGTCAACTCACCATGGATTTAATCCGCTGAAACCACATCTCTTTAAAGTCACAAGTGTTTGTTATTTTGTCCAGGGACAGAAAAGTGACTAATACAGTACATAAGATGGGAATAAAAGAAACTTTGATTGTCCAGCTCATTTGACTACTGAGTGATCTTTGAGTCCTTAACCCAATAATACCAATCAATGTAGCTCATGAATTCATTGTTAAACAATAATATGATGTTATGGAAAGGCACAAATTGTCTGGTCTATATTATCGGCATAGCTCACACATCATAGTAATGTATATATTGGGGTTAAGAGTACAAAGAAACATAATGAAATGATTTAATAAATCAGAATAGTTCATACAGCTAGAAGACAAGAAAGAAGATTCTGGAATTCTGACAGCATTCTTTTTTTTTTTTTTCCTGCATGTTCACAAATTTTAGTTTCATGGCACTGGTTATTTTCATTTTGGAAACTTTCCTGTGGGCTGTATTTCAAAACCAAAAAATAACAAAACAGTAGGAATTAAATTTTCTCCACAGCCCCACAAACTAATTTAAATGCCTAAAAAACCTGTGGCAATAATTTCCTAAGAATATTCTCCAAAAAAAAGTCCTATAAAACAGTTGGGGAAAATACCCATACTGGTTTTATCCTATTGCATTGATTTGCAAATGTTCACTGAAATTGTGTTCTAGTATAAAAGAAGGAACTATATTTTCACAATTATGATTAAAATAATCTAGCCTCAGGAAAGACTGAATCCAAGGATTCAAATAGCATTATGATTCTTATTCTCTATCATTTTATCACTCACTTGGTTTCAAGCTGTAGTTTAGCATAATTCCCTTAGATCCTTCATTAAATTCAGAAGCTTAAGTATAATAAGGTTTATAGCCACATTCTTTCAGTTTGCACTAGAAGTGGAAAGAAAGATCACCTGTTCTAGTACATATACTGTAGTACCTGGATTCATGAATGCTTTTGTTTGCACATAATTCAGTCTGTAAACAAGCATTTGAAAAAAAATTCACTTTTTTTTGCAAAATCTGCATCAGGTGACAAACACAACCATGGCCATCTTTCACACACAAACACAAACATGACCATCTTTTCAAAATTGTAGAAAAAATTATGCTTGTGAACCAAGGCACAATCATATATTTAAAAAATATCCCAGGGAAGATTTTTGATTGATCATTTTTGAATCATTATTTCATCAAGGAACCAACCAATGAACCAAAATAATAGTGTACTATAATTGGTCAAACCTGTGTCTTGGTCTAATCTTGTGATCAGAACAACCTAGCGCTAAAATTGGTTCTTTTCCTAATAAGGCAGAAAGTAGCACAAACAAATTCTCAAAAGAAACAGTGCTGGAATTATCATTGAGTAATTAATCCTGAAAACAAAAACAGTGATGTACTGTATATACTAACCAATAACCAGATATAGTGATCAGGCTATTTAGAACAATCATAAAAGAAGAGAAAAAAGAAGTGCTAAAGTATTGCAGGGCCACAAAGAAAAAAATTATTATTTCTAACTGAAGGATCAAGAAAGCTTCATAAACTAGCAACTCACCTCCAAGGAGCCAGTATTCAAATCTATCCCTGAAATGATCAGACTGTACTTTCTCTAATTTAAAAAACACCAATCTGAGGGGATTATTAAGGTCTTGTCTATCCTGACACAGTGTGAACCAGAGATAGCAACACACTCATGTGACATCCCAAGGCAGCAGCCTTATAAGCTGTCTCAGGCAGTAGGCTCAGGTTTAACAGTGAGTTTCTGCTTTCCCAGGATTAAAGACTGCTTTGCCGAACCAAGCTGAAGTAATGGGAGTTTATAAAACAGTCAATAAAGAACAATGATGCAACCACGAGAAAAGACCAGTGAGCAGAGAAAGCTGTTCTGAGTTTATACTCTGTCTCCCTAAATCAAAATTTCATAAATTTTTCCCTTGATCTTCATAAATAGATGAATGGAACTCTCATAATGAAGTCCCACAAACCCACAGATTTAAAGAATACAAAGTGGTTACCTTCTTCAGACAATGTGTTTGAAATTTTAATTCTTTCATGGTGTTCTAGAATCATCTTCCCATTATGAGAATAAATTTAAAATAGGTCTCTATGTTACCTCTTCTCTCCCCACATACAATAGGTGTCTCTAACATCAACTAGTAAATTTAGAATTCCTGTATCGTGGGCAGTCTCACAGTACTTCTTCCCTTCAGGGCTTTGTATTGTGTGTGCAAACATCTCTCTCCCCAACTCTTCTGCTAGATCAAAGTCTACTTGGACTAACAGATTGTGTTTTCTTTATTTTTAGTTTTTTTGGATCTCATACCATAATGTTGGACTTATAGCATAACGCTTTATTCATAGTTGTTATTTGATAAATATTTAATGATTTCAAAATATAAAACTTGAAGAAGTGATTTTGCACAGTGTTTTAGCTCACTGTGGGGAGCAAACTGGGGTATTAAAAGTGTCATTCAGGAATAGGTGCAAAACAATGAGAAAGAAGCCTGAAATTCTGCACCTCTCTGTTCAAACCTTAGCAAGCCTTAGCAAACTCAATGGGCTTCAGGGTCCTATGTATAAAATGGTAATGATGTTCGTCTCTGTGGGTCGTTGTGGGATTTAAATGAAACAGCGCTAGTAAATGGGATGAAGTTACATATCTGTAAGCCTTCAATAAGCGATGATTATATTTTGAGCTCTGAGTCATTCTGTGTGACAGAAGCCGGATCTAAGCTAGCCCAGGAGCTCCTGTTCTTCCTGTTGGGTTACAATTTACAGGGAACCATTTATTTATTTCCAAGGCACAGGATTTTCAGTGGAGCATCTGTTCCACACTGGACACTGAACTACTTATACTGTAGCCATGCAGTCACTGCACATATACCCCAAGTCCACAGTTTGGGCTCCTTGGCTCAGTGAATTTTCACTAGCTTGCTACCTTGGCAAGAAAGAAACTAAGAAAGTATGACTCTATCATGGTAGCAGTTACTTCTTTTCTGTAAAAGCCCTCCAGCCAGTGGAGTTTGTCTCTCCCCAAATCCCTGCCTGAGGAGGAGTGTGAAGGCAAAGGGTCTCACCAATTTCTAAATTCCCATTAGCTCTCCCTCAAGATGGGAAACATTCTCTCTGTGTGGGAAGAGCCTTGCTTTTAAGTTCTCTCAGATTCCATCAGGGCCTAGACATTGAAAATAAAAGTCAGGCAAAAGTATCTTGATCTTCTTTCTACAGGACCTCTTTCTTCCATCCTGGGGTTTGTAGGGTTGGGGAGGAATGCAGGGATTCAAACAGAATGAAGGCACAGAAAGACACTAAGAAGAAAACGTAAATGGTCTGTGCCACCTCATTACTACTTCAATAGCAGGTGAGCAGACAGAGTACCTCAGACTTTTTCAATGTTTTGCCATTCCATGCATATTCCTTAAGAAATGTGTCCCAAATAGAATACCTTACTTTTACAAGACATTTGCCAAGTAAAAATTAGAATTCCTATGTAGTTGTAGAGCATGGCGTTTTTAGAAAAGAAGGCGGAAGAGTAGACTGCAAGCAGCGATTGCCTTCCAATTACTCCTGTCTCTTCTACTCCATCTTCCTTCTCTGTATCCTCTGAGAACCCCTTTCATTCAGGCATTCGTTTACTGTATCCCCTCCAGAAATCCATATAAACTCTCACCACAGGTCAGTCAGTTTCTGCCACCTTTCACCAGGAATCACAGTCTCTCGGTAACTGAGCTCATTCTCACATCCAAGTAACAGCTTTATTGACTCAACATTTAAAGGATATTTGTACTTTAGAGGGGAATATTACAGGAAGGAATCTGTGATATACTTGCAACAGATAATTATGCCTTTTGGTGGCTGAAAACTTTTCTAACAGCCTTTTAGCTAGAAACATCTAACAACTGCAGAAGACATATTGCTTAAAGGACACCACTTACAAAAATGACCATATATTACTATATAAATCTAACCAAAGATAAATGGGATGAAATCGTACAGATCATATTTGTGACCATGTTGCAATTAAACTAATATCAATAAGAAAATCAGCAAAGCACTATTCTTAATTGGAAATTAAGGAAAATAGTTTAAATTCCACCTATGTGTCAAAGATGAAATCATAATGATAAAGTATTTTTAAATGTGTTTGTATTGCATTGTAAAAATTTACTACATTGTAAAACTTGTAGGATGCAGTGAAAGTAGACATTAAAAAGGTATTTACAGATTTCATGCATGAATTAGAAAACAAGATTATATAAAAATTAGTGAACACCTAATATAATAAATAAGTAAGGAAAGGTTGAAGGCCTCATTTAGTGCTCAAAACCCAGTAAAGGCCAACTCACATGATTCCCAAGATGGCCACGTCTCCTCAGGTGTCCACCACAGGTCAGCTTCTCCCTCCACTCTCATCTTGGTGTCTCTCATCTTGTGCCACAAATTTCATCTCAGAGTCTGTGTGAAAAGAATTCAGTTTCCAAAATTTAGTGCAGAACAGCAAGCTAATGAAAGTTATGAATAAAAATATTTTTAAATGTTACTAGAAATTAGTGAAGAAAGAAAACTTTCAACAGAAATGATGTCTTCTGAAAAGACTCACATGAATCAGTTTCTGCACCCAAGGGATGGAGAAGAGGCCACCCCCACATGCAGGGCATGGCAAATGGGTGAAAAACATACTAAAATCAGTCTCATGCCAATATCTTTAAAACTTTATGAAATATACACAATTTGGGGTAGGAAGTAATTTATTCAAACAAAATAAGGAAGGATTTGAAAATCTCAACTAGTCCTTAGTCATTAAAATGAATGATTTAGTGGATTTTTTTACAGCCCCCCACCAAACTCAAACGACTTTACCGTGGAATTCTACTGAATATTTTTAAACGCTTTAAATATTAAATAGTATGTGTAGAAAGGCTGTAAAAATACAGAAAATGAAGGAATACTTATCAGCTTATATGGGGCCAGCAAAGATCTGATGTAAAAACATAACAAGGAGAGTATAAGGACAAAATTTGGCGATATATTTGTCATTGACATGCATGAAAATATCTTACATGAAATGTTAGCAGAGCAATCATGTAAGTCTATGAAAAACAAAAGAATGAGTTTATGAAAGTTTTGTTTTTTGATATTAGTAAATTAATATACTTGCTTCATATATGGATCACACAACAATAATCATCTCAGCTGTTTTAGACATAAGGTTCAGTAAAATTCAACATATGTTCACGAAAAAAATATTGGAAACCAGTTTTGCAAGGGTACTTTCCTAGCCCAAATAAAAACATATACAAAATACTTTGGCCAAACATCCTATTTAAAATATATCCATTTTTCATCAAAATAAACCAAAGATTCTTATTACTAGCATTTAATTTTCATTGTATTAAAGATGTAAACTAAAACAGTAAGATAAGAAAAATGAAATATAAGAATTAAAAAAGAAAACTCAAAAATTTTCTGCATACTGAAAACTGTGTGTACAAAATGCAAAACTAATGTAAAGATGCATTGATTAAAATATTATGTGAGTTTATAATATTACTGGATACAAAATCAATTTATAAAAACACCTGACATTTGAAATATAAACAAAAATAATTAGAAGATAAGTGTGAATTTTTAAAATGTCATTAAGAATAATATTATATCTAGGAGTAAACATAAAAATATATGTGAAATACCTCTATCAATTCTATAACTCCATAATATATCAGTGCATTATATATATATATATATATATATTACTTTATTGGGCTGCATTAAATAAATGGAGAAATAGTCTCCTAGATTGAAATGTCATTAAAAATATCAAATATATTCAAATTGATTTATATATTTTATGCAATCTCATACTTACCCTATCACAATTATTTTTACAAAAACTTGAAAGGCATAGTCTAAAGTTTATATGGAAATGGAAACAGGAGAAGTGCCACCAAGTCATTTTCATAATAAAAAATGGGTTGAAAAGTCTTCCTATATTGTACACTGGGTTTATTTTTAAACTATCATAATAAAATATGGATAGACAAATACAGCAATGGAATACAGAGCAGAGAGAGACTTATCTATAATGGATTTGATATGTGACAGAGATGACATTGCAGATAAATTGAAAATTACACACATTAAAATAAATAATTCTTTAGAATAGAGCATTTATACAAAAAAGGAATGAAATTGAGTCTCACTTATCAGACCCACATAAATTGGAGAAATCACCTAAATATGAAAGGTAGAAATTAAAGATTATATAATTTCTCAAAACTTCTAGTTAAAAGTATATTTTTAAAACAACAAAAAATCATCTGAAAAAATACTAAATTACATCTTCAAATTAAATTACAGATTTAATTACATTAAAATTAAGAGCTGATGTTGAACAAGTTACTACAAAGATAATAAAAGAACACGTCTAGATTGGTAGAAGGCATTTACAGCAAAGATAACAAATGAATTAAACTAGATCATCCATTTTTTATTTTAAAGAAAAAATAAGACTAATAAATGCATTTCAAATCAGGTTAGTAGGCAAGTTACAATAATTAATACATTGCATATTATTGTGCTCATAGTACTTATTCAGAATACAAGACATAAGTATCTTGTCCTAACAATATTAACACAAACCCTTCCCCTTAATGAACTAAGAGAAACTATCTTCACAACTATCTTAACTATCTTGTATATAAATATATTTTTCCTTGCCCATTCTTCCTTTTTCCTTTCTCTGGTCACAGATTGTCTTTTCTTTTGAAGTTTCTTACCAATTCAAAATATCTATTGTATATTTTGAATCTTATTTACTCATTTACTTTCTCATACTAGTGAGACAATACAGTGTTTACACATAAGGGTTTGATATATTTCACTTATGAGTATGGTCTCAAGTTGCATCCATTCACCTATAAAACTCCCCAGCTTATCATTCTTTATGGCTGAATAGTACTCCCTTTAAAAAAAGACACACCTTTCTTATCCATCCCTTGACTGATGGGCATTCGGGTTATTTCCAAGATTTAGCTATTATAAATTGTGCTGCTAAAAATATGGGTGCATGTATATCGAGGTAGTGTGATGTTGTTAATTCTTCTAGGAAAATACCCAGAAGAGGAATAGCTGGGTGGAATGGTACCTCTAATTTTAGTCTTTTAAGGAATCTCTTCACTGATTTCCACAGTGGTTACACCAGTCTACCCTCCCACCAAAAATGGAGAAAGGTTCCTTTTTCCCCACAGCCCTGCTAGCACTTGTTATTGGCTGATTTCTTGACGATAGATACTTTTTCTGGGGTAAGAAAGAATGTCTATCATCTCAGCATTGTTTCAATTTGCATATCTCGAATAACCAATGATGTTGAACATTTCTTTGTGTATTTTCCAGTTGTATTTCTTCATCTGAGAAGTGTGTATTCATCTCAGATATCCATTTTTGGATTTGGGATGTCTGATTTTTTTCAGTTCTTTATATATTTTAGATGTAATTCCTTTGAGAAAAAAAAAACTGGCTATAATTTTTTTCCCATTCTGTGGGTTGCCTTTTCACTCTGTTGGTGATTTATTTTGTTGTGCAAAAACTTTTTTAATAAGGTACAGACCCATTTGTTGATTCTTTGTAATATTTCCTGTGCAGTCTGGGTTTCATTAGGAAGTCTCTTCCTACACCTATGTCTTTGAGATTTCTGCCTATTTTCTCTTCCAGTAAATTCAGTGTTTCTATTTTAATATTCAGATCTTTGATCCATTTTGACATTAGTGTATGATGGTAGATATGGGTCTGGTTTTAGTCTTCAGTGTACAGAAAGCCAGTTTTTCCAGCAGCATTTATTAAAGAGGTAATCTTTCTTCCAGTAAACATGTTTGACTCCTTTGTCAAAGATAAGATGGATGAGTGTGGTTTTAGTTTTGTCTGCATCTTCTGATCTGTTCCACTGACCCGCAAGACTGTTTGGTTTTGTCTGTTTGGTTGGTTGATTGGTTGGTTGTTTTTTTTTTTTTTTAATTGTTTTGGCTTTGGCTTTGGCTTTTTTTTTTTTTTTTGCCAATTTCATGCTGATTTTGTCACAGTAGCTTTGTAGTATAATTTCAGGTCAGGGATTGTGATGACCCTTGGCTTGTCTTTGTTGCCCAGAAGTGCTTTTGCTATTCTAGCACTCCTCTGGTTCCAAATGAATTTTAGGAATGTTTTCTCTAAATCTGTGAAGTATGTTAATGGTATTTAGATTGGGATTGAATTAGATCTATCTAGAAATTTGGAGAATATGCTCATTTTCACAATGTTGGGTCTTCCTATCCAAGAGCAAAGGATATCTTTGCATTTTCTGATATCCTCTTTGATCTCCTTTTTTAAGGTACTGTAATTTTCAGTGTACAGATCTTTACATCTTTTGTTAGATTGATTCTTAAGTATTTCATTTTTCAGATGCTGTTGTAAAGAGTAGATCATCCATTTTTAATTAAGCAAATGAGTTGAATAGTCATCCCTGTAAAAAAATTCAAAATAACATATATATGGCAATCCTCTAATAATCAAAAACTGAAAATTAAAAATATGATGTTATTACACTATGTTACCATTGTATATTACATTTAAGGAAAGCACAAAAGGTTCAGCAATATCAAATATTGGGAAGGATGTCTGGGAAAGGAACATACTAAACATGGTTGATGGAAAGAAAGACTTTTGATAATATGTAGCAAATTCAAGACTTAGGAGCACTGATTTAGTATCTCCAAAAATATACTCTGCAGAAATTCATTGTATATTTACCAGTCTGCTTGCATGTTAGCATATATATTACTCATAATAACTCTAAATTGGAAGCATCAAAAATATCCATTTACTGTAGAAGGGAGAAGGGAATTGTAAGTCATGTATCAGGATACCGCACTGCAGTGAAAATAAACTACAGCTGCTCCCAACATTCTGAGTAACTCTCATAAGCACAGTACTGAGTAAGTGAAGTAAGTTATAAAAACACATATAATATATAAAATACACAGAATGATTATGTACTATAATTTTGAAAAATAGAAAAATTAAACTATACTGTGCAGTCATCTGTGTAGGTATATAGATAATAGATATAAGAAAAGATTATACTATTAAAAAGATTATCATAAAGGACAGAAAATGGCACCTAAGGAATAAGGAGATAGTCACACTGAGAGATACCCCAGGGCTCTGCATTGGTAGGAACGTTCTGCATCTGTTTTTCTCTTTGAAACTTTTTCTTTTTTCATTGCTTTAATATTATTGTTATTTTTAACTGGCACATAGTATTGGGGCATATTCATGGAGTATATCAGCTTTCAGTGCATCTGTACAGTGTGTAAGGGGCAGATCAAGTACTGAGTACTTGGTATCGCTATTACCTTAAACACTGTCCTCTCTGTGTTAGGAGCATTCACAATCCTATTAGTTTTGTGACATATACAATTAGTTTTTGACAACCATAGGTAATGTTCTAATCTTAAGATGCAGAGATGGTTACACTTGCATTAACCTTTTAACTCTCCTTTAAGCTGTAGAAAGGTGTTTTGTATACATACTCTGCATTTATATTTCACAGCTTTAAAAATTAGTGAAAATAACATGAGTAAAAAAAAGACAAAGAAATGATTGCAAACAATTTTGTGAAAAGTATATTTTAAAAAGAAGGCTTACCAGTACCAACAGGAGTCAGAGGAGCCATGTTTTTAAAGAAAAGAAATACTTTACTGTATTTAAAGTTCTCATTAGAAGGTGTCACTGTTATAAGAGACAAAGGAGTGGATGATTGAATAATAAATAAATATAAACAATAAAATATAAATATAATAATAAATAAATATAAATAATATAAATAAATATAGTTATTTTATATAAATATATAAATACAATGTAAGTAATATAAATAATAAAAAATAATTAATAAATATAAATAATAACACGTGTTCCTTCAGAAAGCTGAAGAGTCGGGGAATCAGAATGTAGATGTGAAAGAAAGGAAAGGGGGGCACCGATGAAAGCAGCCTTGTAAGTGACAGACATCTGACGGCTCCATTTAATGCGTTTGATAGGAAATGATATACTCTGCTCCAAAAACCAGTTCTCTTGGCAACAAGAAGCTGACAGTAATTTTCCTCTTTCCTTTCTAGTTTGCTGGTGTGAAGTCTCTTGTTGCTGCAAAGCCAAAAGTGACAGTTTATGCAGATGATACACAGTGCAGGTGCCAGGAAGCCCACCAGTGCCAGGTGAAGGGCATCCCAGCTCCAGAGCTGTGTCCTGCAATTGCCAAAACTGCACGCGCCAAAGCTGCAGGAGACTGCTGAACTCAAAGCCCACATGGATTTGAATTTCTACCAGTTGTTTTATTATGCTTATTATACCCAGTGCATGAGAACAGAGCCAGAGGGTATCCAGAGTCTCCTCTGACAATAGCCTGGTTGTACTTCAGTATTTCATTGGGGTTTAATTCTTTCTTTTGGCACAGGAATCTCTAAGCACAGTGTTTCTTAAAATGTAATGGGTAGTTTCTGATCCAGTCAACCATGAGGAGATCTGAGATTCAAGATCAGTAGCAAGTTCCTACGTGACCTAAATATCTCTGGTAACCAAACTACACTTTGAGGAGCAAAGTCCTAGAAACTTCACATATACAAGCTTAGGAAGGCTCAGCTTACCTATCTCTGGAACATTTCAAATCATTCTGGAGTTATGGGCAAACACAGCTTAGGTTCAAGCTGGGACACTGTGCAAGACTACTTTTCCATGTGAATGATCAGCACATGTAATAAGCAAATCTAACTGATCATCTTCTATGTATCCCACTATGTAGGATTCAGACAATTCCTGGTTATTGTCTCTGCCTTTGTTGAGTTTATTTTTGACTTAGTGAGTCATAGTCAAAAAGAATAGTAGAGGTGCTCAGGTTAAAAATAGAGTAATAGGCTACTCCTGTACAGCTAGTTCTTTTTCTCTTTCACCTGCTGACATGTTATCCTATTCCTTGAAGTAAATTTCATGAAACTAGTAATTATAAATATTTTATGTATTGGTTTCTACTGTGGAGAGTCAAATAAAGGAAAAATAATCCCCTTAATAAGCCAAAATAAATATAATATATCCATGGAGTTTATATCCTTCATTTGACATGGTGACTTTTTACCCAACTGTATCTGAAAATACTCTCACTTTTTAAAAAATAAACTCTACAGAGAATAAAAATAAGAGAAAAGATAATAACATTCAATTTCAAATTTGTTCTAACTCACCTCAGAAAATCATAAGTTGTTCACAAAGAATTAGAAAAATTTAATGAAAAAAGATATTTTGGGATAAGTTTTGAAATTTGAAGTTCTAGAGAACAAATCTGAAAGGGATCAATGGTTGGACCATGCAAAATCCAGATTCTAGCTAAAATCAGATGATGCTTTCCCAAGCAAGGTAGAGGAGGGGAAGAAGGAAAAGAAAATGGTCACAGATTGTTATTTTCTTTTCTTCTTCACTTTTGTTAGTACATGTTTGAAGTACACAATAATTACATTCACTGCAGGGGATTGGTACATGTACATTACACATTTTAGCTCCCTTCTTTCCTCCCTCCCTCTACCACCTTTAATTTTTCCAGCATCAGACTCATTTATTTATTTTATAAAGCCTTGTAAAGTAAATTATCAAATATATATAGAGAGAAAACCAGACTAATAGGCCAAAGAACATTTAAATCATCTTAAATCAAGATATGTAAGTATTCAAGATGTCTAGTAATATCTTTTCTGAGTTACTGAAAGATGTAGACAAGTCAATGAAAAAGTTATTTAAAATTAAGCACTCAAAATTAAATAGTTTTTATTATGATTTTAAAAGAATGAGCTTTGGTCATTGAAATCAATTACATGATGTAAATAAAAAATAATAACAATAATAATCCAGATCAAAACCCTAAATTAAACAGAAACTAAGAAGTATGTGATGAAAGAAAAAGTTTCAGTGTGGTAATAACTTCATTTATATTCAACAAATAATATTTTCTGTACCTACCCTGTGCCAGATATTTTGGTAAATGTTCCTCATGTAAAGCTAGCTTATAATTTTAAATATTAGAGAAATATAAATGAAAATGTTTTTCTTCTGACATCTTATTCTTTTTGCCCACAATTTTTTTGACTAGCTAAATATTTTCATTGGCTTTTGTCTACAATAATATATATATTTCAAAAATCAAGAAGTAGATAAAAGATTTTAAAAAATAGAATATCCTATTACCAAAATGTTCTCCCATCACAATATCATGGAAAAATTGATTTTAATTATGTTTTATTTTTATCATTTCTGATCTATGTATTTTAAATTACATTTATTCTTTTGCTGCTTGAATCTTTAATATTTGACATTATTTATTCATTTGATTGTGAAGGGGAATAGAACTATTTCACAGCTGGCTCGAGAGTTAGCAGGCCCAGCTTCACAGTGAGACAGTGAGGAAGCAGTCATCTCTTTGGATGCTAAAAAAAGGTTCCTTGGGAAAGGTTCATTTTTCCATGCCTTCAACACTAACCGAAGATGAGGGCTGCCAATTTTGAATTCTATAGATTAATCTCACAGCCCAAGGTTGTCAAGCCACATCTCATTTCTTTCTGTCTCCCAAATCTTAAAACCTGGCAATTGGGGAAAAATAAACACTTGTCTCCAATGCAAACCCCTACATGTCTTTGGTCTGCCTCTGTCTCCACTTGGTAATCAGATCTCTCACTCGTTTTCGGTCTTCCAGACATTTGTTCGCTCCTTAGTGAATGGCCTCCTTTGCTCCCTTCGTGCTTTCTTTAGTCTACGCCTGTTTTGCTCTTTACTGCAGTTTTAATCAGGAGGGGCTGAAAGGAGGGAGACAAGCATGAGTTTTCAATATACTTTTCTGAACAGAAAGCCTTGGTATGTTTTTCAAGTAAAAAAATTCAAATGCAAAATATAACTTGGGATGATACTTTTGAATCCATAAAGGGAAACAAGATATGGAAAACAAAGTTCATATTAAAATGCAAACAAAACACCCTGCTCTTACCATTTTGCAATTGTATGCATGTAAAATGGATGGGTTTATGAAGCTGATATAACCTGAGTTTGTTCCACATTTAAATCACACAACTAACATAATCTGTTTTGATTCTAGGCTCACAATGTCATCTTCTGCTCCTGTGTTTCCTGCTCTTGGAACAAGACAACAGGGAGACAGTGTTCTCAGTACAGCATATGAGAATCCTATTTCCTCTCATTCATTTCTCTTTGAAAATCAACCTACTGGCATTCTGATTTTATATAGCAGGTCTCTGAGAACATTTAAGTCTCTCCTGAGGGACAAACTCTTTGTAGGCATATTGAACCAGCTGCCTGTCGTTTCAAGACAGAAAGAGAGCTCTGGGAGATACTGAGAGTAACCTGCTGGCCCTACATAATGTTATTTGCCTTCTTCTACTCACACAAACCTCTCCATTTGGCTCTGGGTCAGCCACATTGCTGAGACTAGAAAGACCTGAAAAACAGACATCTGTTAGTCTTGAATTCAAAGAATGAGTGTTAAATCAATGGGCACCGTTTCCTTCAAATGGTTTGTGCATTTGGTACCACTATACTGAATAAATGCTAGGAGAATTTGTTTGTCTGCTTGCCTTTAGTTTTTGTTTTGTTTTATATAAGAGCAAAGGAATTGATAGAGTTGTTTTCAAAGTTCATCTGAAAAAATACACTTCAAAGAAAGGTTAATATAGTCTGAAACTAAAATGGGGACTTTTAAAAGGTGGAGACTTTCAGTACCTTTATTAACATAAAAATATATTAAAATGCTACATTTGAAATTGTTCTTTTGTAAACACAGAAGGAAGGAAGACAATTAAAAACTGAGAAGTAGTCATTAATATTAGTCTGAGATTAATTTCAAATCTGCTGTTTCAAACAAATACTGAATGGAAATATTATATAATAACAATTGCTACTGTCTTGGTTTATTTAGCTCACAGTTTGTGAAAGTTTCAGTCCATAATCAACTGGCTCCAAGAAAGTGTTGTGGGGCACAGAGGCAACACTTCAAGGCAGCAGAAGACAGCAAAGCAACAAGAGCAAAAAGGGGGAGAATAAGCCTCTTCTCCTTTATGTCGGAAGCAGCTAACAACCCCCACACCCCATCACCAAACAGATCCCACCTCTGTGCTCTCCTCTTACACAACATAAGGATCCTGGCTCTCTACTAATCTCTTAGTTAAATTTCTAAACTTCTCAAGTTGACATAATGTATCAACCATACCACCTACTAATACCGGATTTTGTTTCATATTCTACACCAAAATGAACTCCAGAGGGAAAAGGATAAGAATTTAAATACAAAAAAATAAAGATTTAAGTGTAGAATAAAGATAATATTTATCAGATATATCTATTTTAATTAAAAAAATTATTGAGAAAAAAATGTAAAAGAATTCCACTAAGTCCATTAAAAATTTTTTGAATATTAAAAATTCAGTACAATCTTAGAAGTCAGATAATAGAAAATATGTAACAAATATAACAAAAGCTCAATATCTTCAATAAATACAAATTTATTTAAAATTATTGAGATAAAAATATTAAAATTCTGATACAAAGACACAAATCATAAATCACAAATGTAGAATTACAGATGCCTAATAAGTATTCTATCTCAATAATTACTAATACATCATCATTTAAAAGGAAGTATCATTTTACATGTTAGCAAAAATTTATTGTCATGTTACACTAAAAATATCTCTTCAAGAAATATGTTTCTAAAAGTTCTATTGCACCTGCCTTTACTCTTTACCATATATCTAATATCCTCATAAATTTCAAGTTGAATTACCAGATTAGTAAATTAACTTTGATTTACAACAAACAAAAAGCAATCCTTTCTCATTAACAACAGCACAAGTGGTGTTCATATCTGATTAATAAAAAAGGAATATAGACAAAATACCTTCTAAAAAGAAGGCTTTTTCTAAAAAGAAACTCTGAAAAAAAGGAAGGGGAAAATTATAGTTATTTTTTTTAAATGAGTCAGATTTCTCTAACTGGGTTGGGGGGCACAGGGGCAACACTTCAAGGCAACAAAAGGCAACGAAGCAACAAGAGCAAAAAATAAATCTGATAATTTTTAAAAAAGTGATTTTCCAAATCAAACACCATTCTGATCACTCGTCCTGGTCCTTTGCTGTTGCTGTTTCAGATTCTAAATAAATCCCTTTCTGGATCCTGCCTGTGGTCTAGGACTACAACACATTCATAAAATATAAATATTGTGAGGCCCTCAGTGATCTGACAAAAGAATCAGTTTAAAATAAAGAAATTTAAAAAATACAAAAAAGAAAATGCATTTTCATTTAAGTCCTCATATTTTTTATTAGTATGTATTTGTAGACTATAACCCTTGCAGTTATCATGGGGAGTTGAAACATGTACATAGTATATTGCAATCTTTTTTTTCTGTTTTTTTCACCAATCTTTACATTTCCTGTCCCTTTCTGCTTCTAGAAATCATTTTCAGAAGCTCTATTTGATAGAGTCTTCATACATACTATCATACAAAATTTAGACTGTCACTTACAATGGTAAATTTCTGGAATTTTATTTTGGTTTCAAATATTCCAAACTTGGAGCTGGAAATGTCAGCAACCCAGAAATATCAATTAGTTTTTTTAAAGGGAGGGGGGAAAGTCCCTAGGCAAATTGTGAAGGAGCAGGCAGTTTACCAAGGTAGTAAAATTTTACAGAACAACTACTGTATTCCAATGAAAGGGTGAAAAGAATTTCTGTCTTGCTTCTCTGAAAATCATCGCTTTAGGCCTACTGAAATAAACTGGCAATAGACCCATTAACAGAAGAAAACACTTTCATTTATTTATGTGCACAGGATAGAATAGAAAAGTAAGACTCACCAGTACAGTCAGATTCAGAGACATAGGCCTTTCTTCAAAGAGAGGAAGATGTGGGCAGTTACAGAAGTAATAAATGATTTTTAGGGGAGTCAAATGGACCTGAAGAATCCATAGTGTCCTGGGGCAAAGTTCTCTGGGTTCCAGTGGTTGTGTTTCATATTTAATATCTTTTTCTGTGATTAAGTTTAATTTTTCTTGGTTAATGAAATTTCAAGAAGAATATTAAAGGCAACTGCACGAGTTAGTCTTTAGGAAAATAGTGAGATTTTTAAAAAGCCTGTGCCTGTGCTGATGCGTGGAGATCAAGAGGGACTTTGGCACTGAAATAGTCTCATAGTCCTCCCAGTTTCTTCACCATGCTGAATGCTGTGCTTTAGGGTAATATTTTCTGAGTCCAGTAACCAAACACCACAAAAAGAGTTGTGGCCTCACCTTCACATAGGTCAAGAAAGATCAAATGAAAAGCCAGGACATTGACACACACGAGGCAATGGCAAAGAGGTGTCTGGGATGATGGGAAGGAGTGTGAAATTTTAACCCATCAGCCAGAAGTAAGTACTCTCACTACAGTGTCAGCACAGACCCTTGGGAAAGCACCAACTTCTGCCTCTACCTGGCAGTGGGTGAGACTGTGCTAGCCCATTCCTTTACAGAGTACAGTAAAAGAAAGGTCTTAAACCAACTACTTAAATCAAGTCCACACTTCCTTTACAAAAAAAGAAAGTTGGAATCTGAATGAAAAATTACTTGTCTTGCAAAGATTACAGAAGATCTCAAATGAAATAAAAATAATAAATGAGGACATCAACACAACAGAAACGTTAAAATTATGTGATAATTCAGGAATGAAACATGGAAGATCACTATAGATGCTGCAGATACCAAAAGGACAATGGGGAATATGACTAACAATGTTAGCCAAATCCACCTGACAACTAGACCAAACTATTCCTTAAAAATGCAAGTTCCCCAATTGGCCTCTGTGAAATCCTTTGAATAGACCTAGAACATCCAAGAAAATGAAATTTGCAATTAAAAGAAAATCTCCAGGCCCATATTACTTCCCTGGGGAATTTTACCTTATGCTTAGAAATTTATTGGCAATTCTACACCATCAATTCCAGGAAACATAAAGAAGGAACATTTTCATATTTGTTTAGGGAAACTAGTACTACTCTGATACCAAATCAAAGACAGTACAAGAAAATAAAAGTGGAAGCCCATTTTATAAATATATATATATATATATATATATTTATAAAATATTTACAAATAAAATTTATCAATGTATTAAAAAATTATGCACCATAACCATAATTCATCCATAGTGCATGGATAATTCAGTATTTGCAAGTTACTGTAATGCACCATATCAACAGGCTAAAAAAACCCCACAAATCACAACATATCAGTTGATTGTTTTAATTTGATTAAATTAAGCCAATTATTAAAAGAAGAAAGTAGAAGAAAACTTTCTCAGTTTAGTAAAGAACATCTACTAACTACAATTAATGTTATACATAATAATAAAGAGTAAATTCCTTTCCCTTTAACTTGGGAACAAATCAGTGTCCATTCTTCCTACTCAGTGTCAAAATAGTTCTGAGAGATCTATCAAGGGCACTATATAAGTAAAGAAATGGAAGCATAGAACTTGAAGATGACATAATTGCTTGCCTAGACAATCTTAAAAAATCTGCCTTAAAGACCTCCAAAAATTAATGAGTTCAAGAAGTTCACAGAATCCAAATTCAGCACAAAAGCATCAGTTGCACATTAACCAATTGCATATTAAAAAGTGATAATGAATTGTGAATACAAAGTTTAAAAGACAACATTATTTGTAACCACTAAAAAATTAAATAATTTAGATATAAATCTAACATGCATAAGAACTGTAGGCTAAAATCACACAATGATATGGAGAAAAAATCAAAGATCTAATAAATGAAGAAGTGCTTATGTTTGGGAAGACTCACTAAAGATGTACAAGTTAACATTACTTCAAATGTATATGAAGTGGTTAAGAGACTGAATTAGCTAAAATAAATTTTAAAAAGAAAAGAATAAAGCAGCAAGACATATTTGATTATTAGACATACAGTTCTATCAAGAATTGTGGTATTCAGCAATATATGTGCTCCCATGTTTATAGCAACACAATTTGTAATACTAAATCTTGGAAACAACCCAAATGCTCATCAACCAAAGAATACATAAAAAAGATGTGGTTGGTTGACCATAGCTCTGTGCCACCTCATGCCCCCCTTGTGAATTCCCATTTTTTGCTACTTTGGATCTGCCTCAACTTGTAGTTTTTCTCTATAAAAATCCCTAGAAATGGCAGGGTCCTCAGCTACCCACTCAGGACACCCCCATTTTCTCTCTCTCTCTCTCTTTCTCTCTCTCTCTCAGACAGAAGCTTTCTTTCTCAATAAATATATTATGCTCTTTACAAAGTGGTCTTTTTTATACAGCAGAATACTACTCAGTCATAAAAAAGGATAAACTGGAAACTTTTATAGGTAAATTGATACAACTAGAGACCATATTCATAATCTGACCATTATGAATGGTCAGACACACATGTGCAAATATCATATTGTCTCCCTAGTGTGAAAAGCTGAAAGACGATAAAATCCAAAATGTACAATAGATATTGTAAAATGGAAACAAACTTCAAAAGAAAAAAGAAATTGGGATGGGGAAAAGGAGGAAAGAAGAAAGGGAAATATATATATATATATATATATATATATGACTTAAGATAGTTATACTACTAATTTCTCTTAGTTCATTAAAAAGATAGATTTGATCTTCAATTGTTTGACCAATTAAATGCTTGTATCTTGTACTCTGAGTTACTAATTTTAAGATTAATCACTATTACTCTCTTATTACCTTATTTTGAAATTTTCCTTTTTCTCTCTTAAAATAAAGAACTATAGTATGGATGGTATGTGGTGTTGATGGAGAGATTGATGCATAGATTATAGGACAAAATATAAAACTCAGAATTAGACCCATACAAATATGCCTGCCTGATTTTTGATAAAAGTGCAAAAGAAATTTAATGAAGGAAGTGTAGCTATTTTAATAAACAGTGCTGACATATTGAAGATCCAAAGCAAAGTAAGATAAATGAAAGAATAAAAGAAAAGAGGTAGAATAAAAGGAAGTGAGAGAAAAGGAAGAGGGAGAAAGGGAGAAAAAAGAAACAATCACTACTTAAATCTCTTAATTAAATTGTTCAAAAGGAAAAAGGAACTCAGGTGGAAGAAAGAAGAAAAGAAGGAGGGGAAAAGGAAAATACAATACAAGACAGTTTTACTGCCAGTTTCTCTTAGTTCATTGAAAAGAAAGGTTTTGTGCTAATATTTGGAGAACTTTTTGTGCCCAAAAAATTGTATCTTACATTTTGAGTAACTATTTTGATGAAATGTATTAACTATTTTCATTCTCCTATTACTTTGCTATGAAGTTTTGTGGGTTTTTTTCCTATAAAAATACTCAAGTGTCATTGAATTTAAAATTTTTTTCAAATAAATACTTCAGGATCTTTGGAATCTAGGGTTGGTTATTAGACTTGAACACCTGATCCTCTCAGAACATACAATCAGAAATAAGACTAAAGATTTTAAGAAACATTTCATCACATAGAATAAACAGATGAATCATAAACACATAACAAGTTAAACATTAATCATTTCTTAAATGCAAATTAAAATCACAATAAATGCTCACAGAATTAACAGAATGACAATACAGAATGGTGATGACACTTAATAAGAGCAACAGTAAAAAAAAAATAAGAGCAACAGTGAGAAGAAATAAGAAGACTTAAATGTTGCTAGTAGAATTGTAAAATACTACAACCACTGTGGAAATGAGTTTAACAACAACAACAAAAGAATAAAGCTGAAACTAAACAGGCAACTTCCACACAACCTGACAATTGTACTTTTGGGGATATATTTATGTAATGCCTGTTACACACAAGTCACAACCATTGTAACTTTAACAGCCCAAACTATAAACACCTTGGATGTCATTAAATAATTGGAAGGTTAAGCAAACTGTGCTACACTCATAGTGCAGAATACAACCTCAGCAATAATATCAAATGAACTACTGACACTCACAACAACCTGAAAAATCCCCAAAGAACTGCACTGAGTCAAAAGTATGGTCTTACTATGTTACATATTAGATTCCACTTATAAGAGCAGTAAAACTGTATAACTGAAGGACAGATCAGTGGTTGTCATGGGTCAAAGAAAGAGTTAAAGTGAGCGGGAAATGGGCATGGCCATAAAATGGTGATAGAAATATTCTATATGTTTCCTCAATACGGCTATGGTACCTGGTTATGTACCTGGATATGGTACAATACCATCTGTTAGCTGGCAGTCAGCATATGAGATTTAGCCCAATTACATTTGTATCCAGGAACCCAGGCCTGATTTATTTTGCCTCCTTAAAAGTAAAACATTCAATAAGGATCTTAAAGTTTGGGCAGTGCTTGGCTTAGAAGACAGAAATGAACAGGGCCTCCTCAAAAGAGAAAATAGCCACAATGAAACAGGCCTATTTGGGAACTAAGTAAACTAATTTAATTAAGGAGTATGATTCAATAAAAATGGATGGGAAGTCTTTGACGGCAGGTGCATCAGGGTGACAGGCCATGGCATGTGGGCCAATGAGTTAGCCTCCTCCTATCAGGCAAAAGGAACTAGGAAAGTTATTATACAGCGAATGACTCAACAAAGTTGGTATTTTAGAAGAAAAACTCTAGAATATTCTTCCTACCTGCCTGTCACAATAGACCTTATACCCTTTATGACACCATAAAAACAGTGGACAGTATAAAACTGCACGTCACCTCCTGGTGGCATAAAGCACCAGAAATTGAGGGTTCAACACAAAAAATCTAGAGGCAGAATTAAAGTAAATGCCCTCTCCAGTCAGTCCTCCATAATACTGCCAGGGAGATATTTCTAAGTAAAAATTTGGTCTCGTTGTTCACCCATGTGAAACCCTACTACACTGCCACATCAGCTATGAAACAAATTCAGAGCTTTATCAGAGCTCACAGGCCATGGCCAGTCAATCATCTAGGAACATATCTCTGTTACTCTGAAACATAAACTCCTCTCCTGCAGTCCCTTTCCAGAGGGATGTCCACCAGCCATGTGTCATCATATCCCTCAGGTATGAATACAACCAAAGGAAGAAAAGAAGTTGATTTCCAGGATGTGTGGATGTACAAGTAACATACCACTTCTGCACTCAGTCCAAGAGAAATTTTACCACATTAAGTATAGTTTAGAGTCTTCTTCTACCCTTCACTTCCTGTTCTCCTTAGAGGAAATCTTTTATTCATCACTATTTTCTGCCATCAAAATCAAGTTACTGATTACCATTAGAGATTTAAAAATAGTTATTTTTTACTTCTATCTTCCCACATTATACCTCTCTTTTATCAAGCTTTTCCACCTAACTGCCCTGTGGATTTTTGTCTTCTCTTCCTATTTCCCTCTCTCCTATTGTCAGGTTTTTTCCCCGCTTCCGCTGAGGAGATACAGTATTTTCAGTAGCCCGCGGTGCTCCCACCAACATTCTCAGTGTTTTACCCTTTTGGGCTCAAGTCCCTCAAAATGAGCACTTCAGGACAGGTTGTGGGACCACCATGCTCTGTCATGGCCAAGCTATTATCAACCCAAATAAAACTGTTTCTTAAATGGAAATTTGTGGAGACCTATAAATATTTTCTACTCTATTTTTCCTTGGGATTTTAGATTTTAGCACAAGATTTGACCCTTTTTTGCACATTTGCTAGTACGGAAGATATGGTTATAAATCTTAATACTTACTATTAGGTTGTTTAAAAGAAATATTTCCCTATTTATAAATTTACATGCATATTCATGCTTTCTCTTTGGAGTATATTTTATGGCTTCTACTGAGATACATGTTGCCATACTTTCCTCCAGTGGGTTGATTTCCAGGATGTGTGGACATACAAGTAACATACCATTTCTGCACTCACAGTTCAAGAGAAATTTTATCACATTAAGTATAGTTTAGAGCCTCCTGGAACTGTGTGCCACTAGTATGCTTTGGGGGATGCTATAAGAAATTTAGCTCTTTTTGAAAATGTTGGTATTGATTATTATCCACAGCATTAAGATAGTACCTCTTCTCAGGAGCCCTGAATGGTAGTTTATGAGTGGTAGGCCATTAGACTCTCAGAACCAGAAATAGCAGGCTTTTCTTGTCTTTAATTAGTTTTCTTTTTACAGACATCCAAATTTTTTCAACAGATTATGTTTTCCCTTTGTTGTGGCCGCTGATAAACTTACAACCAAATTGGAGACACATATCCAGCAGTGGAATACCATCTTATGGTATTCATTATGTGTTATCAAACCTCTCCATTTGTCCTATTTCCCTGATTTTGCTTTCTCTTTGCTGCCACTTATTAGTCTCTATTTTTAAAATTTATCTTATTGTAGTAATGCAGATGGGAAGCTAGGTAAAGATGAGCTGTCTCTAATCCCTTTCTGAAATGATTTGTCAATAATGCTTTTCATAACAATATCAGCTCTGCTCACTCCAATTATATGCGTTTCTCATGTTTATCTTAGAGTTTGTAATTGAACCTCTAAAACACTGCTCAAGGCCGAATCTTGTCCATTCTTAGATTTGTTCCAGTTAAGGTCGTTCCCCTAAAGACTCTTCCACCCCGATTTAGAGAAGAGTGTGCAGATCTAGAAACTGACCTAAAGGTGTACAAATATAAGTTATATATTTCCTATGTTATTACAGGATATATAAGGAGATCATACCAGTCTGCAACATTTGAATACTAGACAAAGACTTTATGAAGAAAATAAGACAAACTGAATCTGGTAAAACAGGTAAGATTTGCATTCCAGTGATCCTTTTTTAGGTATACTTAATTTCCAGTCCCAATAAATGATAAAAACTCCTGTACCCAGAAGAAATCCATCAAAGACTAAAAATGAAAATAGTTTCACTCTCTTCCCTTAGGTGAAAATCCTGATTTTAGAATCACGTTCTGACTTCAGTGCTAAGATTTGCTTATTTACATAAAGATTTCCTCCTTCTGGCTCCCCAGAAGTCCCAGCATGGTGGGATGAGTAGGGCTTTGGAGAAGAAGGGAATGTTTTATGGAAATGTAGTGTGCAGGAGGAATGCAAGTCGCTGTGGGTGCTAAATCTGCAGAAGAGGGAGAAATGTAAAAGGATACAGAAACTCCATGTCTGAGCTGCTGCCAGGGAAAAGAGCATGGGTGGCCTTGGACAGAATTTTCAAAGTCCCTAAAAGAGAAGGTTCTTTGGCCACATCCTGTCAACACTAATAGCAAGCAAAACCAAATCTGAAAAGAAAAGCACATGGTTTCTAAGGTGAGCCATTTGCTCACTCTCCCTTTGTAGATGACAGTTGTTCTGAATACATCTGACAGAAGTATCAGGCAGGAATTTCCAAGCAATGCAATCCATTGTTTATACACTCAGACAGGCCAGGCTGCATGGTCACAGCCCTGAAGCCTGAAGGATCCTAACCACAAAAGGCAGACAATGACTTAGCAAGACAAATAGCCTATAAAGGTGCTGCTGCCTCCCCATCCTGGGTTCCACCCACTAATTACTTGCTTTCAGAAGATGGTCCTGAAGGAGAATGGCACCAAAAGCATACTGCTGGGAGGGAAAGATCTGCAGATATGGAGGACCTAGAGTCATCTGGTGCTAACAGTGACCAGCAGCTACAGTAATAACAGTGTCATCATGGTCATCATCATCATCATCATCATCATCACCATCATCACCTATGCAAATAACTATGCATTACTTTGCAGGGAGGTAATGAGACGAGAAACTGAAACTAAAAAGCAAAATATCCTAGTAGAAGTTCAACCTCTTTTCAGATCCAGGGGTCCCTGTGGCTATAGGTTGTTTAAACTGTCATCCTGGCAGAGACAAAGAGCAGTGAATGAATGTCTCTAATCTCCTGCACCTCTTTTCTGATGGCTGCTCTTGCTTTGGTCTTTGGAGAGGCTCAGCACATAGCCCAGGACAGCCAATGTAGATGCCCTAATAGAGGTGGCCAAGGTAAACTCCTGCGCAGAGCTTATGGAGATACCTCTGAGGTCAACCTTGTTCTCTGAGTGAGATGCCACCATGGTCAGCATGCAAGATGTCTGTACCTGAAGCTGGGGTCTTGTTCACTGACCTTTCAAACCAGTACTATTGAAGTATTTATTCAACATATATTTAGCACAAAAGAAAAAAAGATTATCTATTATAAAAACTGTAAACCTAATCTAAATTTAGAATATAAATGAAATATTACCCAGGAAAAATTTTTCAAAAATGTGAAAAACAAGAGAATAAAAAAATAAAACTTTATCTCATTTTTCCCTTAGAACATTACATAGAACTTTCTCCTGATTTTCTGAAATTCCTGTTATATTTTATAAAATCTCAAAAAATGAAAATTTTCATAGGTTCAATTTTTAATAAAGTGAATCATTTGTTTTTGATAATAAGAAGTAGGAAGATAGATTTTCCTTAAATGAGAAGAGGGTCAAGAGGTGAAGAAATGGGGCAGAAAGAGGAAGAAAATGAGATGAAAAAAGGAACTGATCTGAGTTATATACTAAGTCCACATGAGGAATGTAAACATATGGATTATGAAGATACACTAATGAAAATTTTTGAAACTCCAAATAATGAAGCTATTTATACTATCAATTTACATCTCTAGTAAATGATGTTACAAATTTTCAGAATTAACTTTCACTGGTCCTAACTACAAAAGACTGTCAGCAGGAAACAGCTTCTCATTCAGCATTGCCTGAATTTAACAACTTGAACAAAAGAAAATGAAAACTAAGGAAACTTGATGGAGTGTGACTCAACCAAATGCTCATGTAGTGTCAGTACCATGTTAATCAAAGTTATACATGTGAGTTAAATTAATCAGGAAGCAAAGAAGGTACACTTGGGAGAGAGGAAATTGGCCCTGATAGAACAACTAAGAAGATGAAAGAAATACAGTAACACCTCAGTTCACAAATGCTCCTGTTCATGAACAGACTGGGTTTCAAACAGAAATGTTTGGCAAAATTATGCTTCTGTTCACGAACTCTGCATCAGGTGGCAAACACAACCATGGCCTGCTCTGACATGTGGTCCTGGTTTCCTCTGGTTGAGATCACAATCACAGTAAGACTTGTGCCACACTTTCTGTGAAATGTTTCTATGTGCTTTGTAGCACAGACAGTACCATATAATATTATCCAATTTAGTGTGGCTCCAAAGAAAGTCCAGGGCAAGTATGGTAGTAAAAAGAAAGTGCAGAGTGGTAATCAAAGGAATCAGCAAATGCAGAGCAATAATGAAGGTAACAAGAAAGTGCAGCACAAGAATAGGAAGATGGTTCTGAGGGAAATAAAGCACTGAATTGAAGAAGGAAATTGTAGAAAAGTATGAGTATGGTATGCATGTACCTGATCTGGCCTCAGAGTACAAGATGATAAAGTCCACAGTCTTGATTATTTTGAAGAATAAAAGTGCCATTAAAGGATTTGATGTGACAAAAGTAGTTAACAATGTTAACCAAGCAAAGGACACAAGTGCTAAAAGAGGTGGAAAACTCCTTTTACTGTGGTTGAATGAGAAACAACTGGCAGGTAATAGTGTTGGTGAAGCTATAATCTGTGAAAAAGCCAGGACACTGAGCAGTGATTTACTGCAAGACAAAATTCCTCTACAAGTGCAACAAGTGATAAATTTAAAGCCGATAGTGAGTGATTTGATAAATTCTTCAAGAGAGGTGACATCGACAGTGTGATAAGGCATGGTGAGGTTTCCAGTTCTGACATGACCACTGCAGAAGTGCACAAGAAGAATTCGTGGAGGCAGAAGAATACAGCAAGTGCAAACTCAAGTGCTGATCTAAAAGTGAAGCTGCTACCAGTGTACCATTCCTACACCCCTCATGCATGTAAGGAACAGAATGTGGACAGGACTGGACTATCTGTAATGAGAAAGTTTGAGTCACAAGGCAGTTGTTCATGCAACAGCTGCAGGATGTGTTTTCACCCACTGTTAAGAACTTTCTGACAATTAACAGTTTGAAAGGTGCCTTCGTCCAGTGGACAATGGCCTACCACCCCCCCAGCCCTGATGGATGATAGGAAAGCTGAATACAACTTCATAAAGGTAAAATTCTTCCCCCAACATACCTATTCTCCAGCCTATATACCAGCAAGTGATCTACCACTTCAAGAAGCTGTAAATGAAGGTGCTCTTCACCAGGTGTTTTAATGCCACTGAAGAGATGTACTTGACTCTTAAAGAGTTCTGGAAGAAATATTTCAATGTCCTCTACTCCATCAACCTCATTGAAGAAGACTGAGAAGATATCACATACTGGACCTTAAACTCAGTTCAGAGGAAATTGTGGTCAGAGTGTCACTGAACATGACTTTGAAGGGTCTGATACACAGATAGTGGAGGAGATTGCGTCCACGGCAAGAGTATGGGTCTGGACATCGATGGTGCAGACATAGAAGAGCTTGTCAAACACCACCCAGAGCTAACAACAGAGCTTGCTGAACTCCAGAGTGAGCAACAGAAGCTCCTCCTGTTGAGGAGCATTCCACTGAGGAAGAGGAAGAGAGAGGAGATAAGCAGTGATGTGATAAAATCCATTATGGAAAATGGATTTTTTTCCATTTCTCAAGGGTTTGAGAAGCAACATCCAATATAACTATAATGAACAGAGTGTTGAATCTGATGAACAATAACATGATCTCTCAATTCCAAATACTTATGCAGTGCAGGAAAACGCAAGTGACATCAGACAGAGTTTTCATCAAAATTGACCCTGTAGCTAAGAGACAAAGAAGAAAGGAAACCTCTGAAGGAGATCTCCCCAGTGTCCTTACAGACTTGTAACCTGTGGACAGTTGCAGGATAGGTTTGGTGTGTGTGTGTGTGTGTGTGTGTGTGTGTGTGTGTGTGTAGGAGGTGGTCTTGGGAAGTCTCAGAAGAGGAACTTAGGAATCAGTTTCTAAACAGGATTGGCAGAGAAGTCTCCTAACTATTTGGGATAAATTAGTGAAAGTATTAAAATCACAAAGATAACATTTATTGAGCACTCACTAAATACAGGGTGCTAGTTGGAACCTGAAGAGAAATGCCACAATGCCCTGGTATTTCACCTAATAGTGATCAGTAATGGAGGGAAAGGTTTGCACTACTTTTTTGAGGCCAATAGGAGGACTTTAGATAGAACAAGTGCAGAATATTCTCCAGCCATAGTAAATACCACACTAAGTGACATGGTCAAGCTGAATATAATTATGAAGTTCCAAAGCAATATCTTTACATGATAAATGGGAAAGGCATTTCAGTTTAGGTAGCTCTTCTTCTGACTCTTACATCCACAAAGTAACAAGAAGATGAAAAATTACTCTGAAAAATACAAATCACCAAGCTACTGTCCACTATCAAAATCCTGTAAACATCAGATTTAAATCCTATTTTTTCTGAAGCATTAATTAGACTGTCTTTCAGGGCATTAATGCCAAGGCCTATAACAAAAATATCCATTGGCAAATACGTAAACTAAACACCTTCAATGTGGTGTAGGGGAAACCTGTGGATCAGTGGAAAGTAAGGATTCAAGAAAGTATTAAAGTTATAGCCACCACTCTGCAGGACACGGAGATGCTTCTAGACAGAGGTAGGACTTCTGTGTACTCTCTCCTGAATTCAGCACAGCAGAGGAACAGGCCTCACCGTTAAGTCAAAGAGGAAAAAACATAACACCAGTTTGGCACTAGAAAGAGGAACTGATATTTGGTCAAGTTCAACCTCTTATGCAAGATACAAACAAAACTTCAATAGTTATTTAATGTCAGGAAAATAGTTGTAGAGTGTTATCAAATCCTTTGGAAGACTAAAGCTTGAGAATAATCAATATATTCTGATTGCTGTGTTAGTGAATTAGGACTAAGAGGTGCAAATCCTTCTGAAACTCAGGAGACTGCTTCACCACGCCATAGCTGAAGAAGTGTGTTTCCACTAAATCTGGCCTTGTTGAGGAACGTAGTGGTGATAGAAAATGTTGGGGGGGGTGTTGTGTTATTATTTTCCTCTAGATTCATCTATATATAGTCCTTAGAGCAAGGAGAGGAATGGAAACAGACTTGTTTAGCTTTTCACATAAATGATAAACTTTTAAAAACATAAAACTTCATTCTTAATACACTATAAATTAAATAGCTCCCAACCCCAATTTTTACCAAGCAGTCTGCCTTTAATATTTGGAAACCAAAGCTACCTTTTATTTTAATCAATGAAAAGCAAGTTTTATCTTACAAATAGATTTTTTCCAGAATTCTTTATATAAAATACTGAAAATTAATGTGCATAATGGAAGTCCATTTGCTTCTACATCAAGCTAATTCTGGTTTGATAATTCCCTTCAGGCAGCAACAAGCATTGTTCTCTTCAGCTCCTGTATAATTAATACCAAGATACAAATATATTCCTATCTACTTCAGGAGAAGCAGGAACAGTTGAAAAAAAGAGAAGGGGAGATGATACTAGTGTCAAATGAATTCTCTAATATGTTTCCCCACTAGAGGGAAAGATAAATTAAATGTGCAATAAAAATTTAATAGCGAACAGTGATTGCACTATAGGAACCCTGATAGAAATAAGCATAATGGCATAATAAATTTTCTTGTGTGAGGAATGATTATTTGGAGCTTTAAGCTTTGACAATTCTTGTAAATCTTATCCGTTTGTTAGCAATTAATAATATTAAATTGCTTCACATCTCTCTAGATAAACATTAGCAATCTTTCAAATTGTTATTGGAGAAATGCATAACCTAGTGCATACCATTACAGAACTTTCTAAAATTTCTGAGACGTTAAATAGCACTGTTCCAAGGAGGAATAAAAGCAATTTAATCTTTATTGCTGATATAAATATATCAACAAATATTTGTTAAGCGCTACTTTGTGCTTAGCAGAAACTGCTAGCTGTCCATCAAAATCCATTTTGTTCCCTTGCATACATACCTGTGTCTGGGAAGAGGTTGCTCAGGATAGGACTCTGTCCTGGGCTCCCATATGACTAAGTGTGATCATATGATTAGTCTCCAATAACACCAGAGATGTTGCCTTGATTGGAAATGATATTTGCATTTGTAAGCAAAGTTTTAAGAATGGGATGTGCCTCTTGGTTTTGTTTTGTTTTTGTTTTTCAGCTTCTGCAAGTTTGATGTATAACACAGGAGACCACAAAATCCTGTGGAGGAAGGAACTATGGATTGAAAAAAGATGGTCCTAAATTTACACAAGGAAAAGTTTTTCACTAATAGGAACCTCACTCTTGGTTAAATGAATAAGATAAAGACTTCTATTGCATTTAAGCCTTTACAAACCTGTTTGTCTACCTATCACCGCCCTTTTGCCTAGCCTGACTAATACAGTACATTTCTGCAGTAAAAGGCGTTGCTCTTTTTACAAAAAGCTAGTTTACCTCAATTAACAAAACAATAAAAGCAGTAAAATAACACAAAAATAAGTAACAATATAATATTTTAAGAGATGCCAAAGTATAAGATATTAATGAAGGGACAAATAACTGAAATTGGTGTACAATGTGGAAAGTTGAAAAGTAAACTATACTTTCAAATAAAAGTATTTACTTGAAAAATATCCATAGAAAAATAGTGAATTCTGTTGGTGAGTGCTTCAAGATATACTGATAATGATAATGAAATTATTTATAATGGGGTTTGGATTTTTGGTAATTCTTCACTTAGACAGATAAACTTCTGGCATCCTCTACCTTTTTATATGTGTTATAGTTCCTGTCTTCACTCCCCTGAGGATTTATAATTTGCCTATACCTATGAACTTGTTTTTTCCTGTGATGCCTGCCTTTGACCTTACTGGACCACTTACACTTTATTTTATATTGCTTCCTTAAAACAACATCTTTTTTCTGTTTTGTACTATTTTTGAATTTTTCAAAATAAGGTCTTGTTATGTAAACCAGGCTGGCCTTAAGCTCACGATCCTATTGCCTCAACCGAAATTCTGGAATTACAGCCAATCTTTGCTCACATAGCATAAAATTACTTCCATTCACTGATTCTGTTTTATTCTTGCTAAAAAAAAAATTCAATTCAGATTCCAGTCCAAATTAGAAGATTTCCAGAAATAAGCCCAGTGTATCACATTATTAGAAAGCTATTTATTGAGTACTGAGGATTTAATAATGAACAGCACAATGTGGTTCATGCCCTTTGGGTACTTACATTCTAGCGAGGGCGACATCACATTGTATACAGAAGTAACTGCTTTTACTACATCTGGAGATGACTTAGTAGTAAAAAATGTAACTATCTTTAAATGTCTGATGTTTTTTCCTATTATAAAAAGCAGAGATTAGAATTTTTTGTCTCTCATAGTTTCTGACCACCAAGAGACTAAGACCATGTCTGGCACATGTTTGTCATTCAGACAATTATTTTGAATGAAGAAATGAATGGATAATGTCACCTTCGGCTTAGAAATTTGACTGAATTCCAAGATCTTCTCATTTGTAATAGTAAGGAATGGTAATTAAACCTGTCGTCTACTCGCTTTGAACCTTTGAAAATATCACTTATTTGAGAAAGGTAATGGGTAAAAGCCCTTGGGAAAGAATTTGGACCTAATAAAAACATTTCCAAAGGTCAAAATGCTCAAATTCAAAAAGTGTTACCTTCAAAAAGGACTTAGCTGTTGAAGGTTTTCAAGAACAGTAGACTGAATTTCTGAGATGTTTCATAGTAGATAGTCACAGTTGAGGTTCTCAAGGCTACAGTTATTTTGAGCCTCTGAGCAGAAATTTAGAGTAGTTAGTAACAAGCACAACAAAGAACCTAGGTTACATACATTATAAAATAAGAGAAAGAAACCAAGGCCCCATAAATATTCTTTAGGGTAGTATAAATGAGACTGATGAACTTAATTAAAGAAGTCGAATCTTTTTCAATTGAAAGCTTTGTCTCATGGAGTGGGCCACCCAGGGAAACGATGTTCTTAAGATCACACAGATATTGAGGACACATCCCTGACTTCTGGATGCAAAGCTGATTTGACCGTAATATACTAGTGTGTTTGTTCTGGAAAAGAAAACCAAGATTCTTAGCAGTCCTGGTGGAAGGTCTCTCAAGGTCATTGGACCTTGAGAGTTTGTCTTAATTCTATGCCTCATCAGACAGAAAAGTAGTAATCAGTGATGAATGTTCTCAACTGCTTATTAACTCTGTGACTTTGGTAAGAGCACTCTGACCTTCAGCTTATCAACAAAATGAGGATAATAACATGAAGTTGGTAAGTCGATCTGAGAGTTAAAAAGAGTTGTTCTGAATGCACAACTTCATTCCTAATCTGGGCTATGTACCTAATTTCTTCTCTTTTTTCATTCAAGCTTTGAAATTATTTTTTTCCTCTATGATACACTTCAAAGTCTTTATATTTCTATTTCCTTTTGGGAGATTTTAATTTATCATCCAAGAAAATCAAATAATATTTTTAGAACGTGGACCAATGTGTGACATTTAAATTCATATAACAGTGAAATTAGAGCTTTCTGTTAACCCCTTCAGGATCCAAGTCACCCAGACTGGCTATCTTACAAACTTTTTCTAATTGTTTTCCTTGCTACCGCCTTGCCCTGCATTAAGATGTGATGTATTCCATAACTCCATCAGCAAGTGGTAGTTTTTCTCTAACTGCACCTGAATCATTCACAATCAATGACAAATATGCAATTTTACATTTAATTCCAAATGTGTTAAAAACTTGAGGCTGCCATATTTGGCCCCCCTTTCATCCTGAAAATGTCCCATTACATAAGCACAGTACTATTCTGACAAGGAGTCACCAGGCTGATGTTGAGTGTGATGACATTAGAGTAATCAGAGAAGAACTAAGTCTGCACTTCCATCTTCAAGCTTCTTTCAAGCCAAATTAAATGTGGCCCCAAACATACCTCTCACAGGCAAAGCACTGCAGTACTTTGTATATGGTGACTCACAGACGAGAAAGAAAGGCAAAAAAATCCGAATGCCTTTTCAGTTTACAAAGCTATATTTCTTATATTTAGATCATTCTATATATAAATCCAAAAATTCAAGAGAATTTGAGATCTTTCTGCCTGGCATGATTATGCATTTCAAAGACACTCATTCCTAAAAATTCTTACCCATCTTCAGAAACAGTTTCCTCAGTTGGGATATTTCCAGCCATGTAAATCTTTCCTTATTTCAATACTTGCAAATTTTCTAATTAACTTTGACAGTGCATGATTTTGCTTTTTAAAGGATCTGTCTATGTTGCATGCAATAAAACCAAGTAATCATACTGTGACCCAGTATTAGAGAAATGATCATTACTGCTTACAATAACATTTTCTGATTGTTTAGGGTCTTATAGTCCTTCCAAAAACATTGTTTATGTTTATTTTGTGTAATAATAACCTATAATATCTTAGTAAGCTATTTCCCTTCAATATATTTTAAGGTGTATTAGGTGACTTTTTTTTTATTTTTATATAAACAATTATGTAAGGAGGGCAATGGCATGCCAGAAAACAAACAAACCAGACAAACAAAAAAGGGTGGGAAATGCTCTAAAATAAAAACAAGACATCAGATGAAAATACAGTCTTAGCCACTGTGATAAGAAAAGTAAACTAGCATAACAAATAATGTTTTATTTATCTGTATTTGTAATCAGAAATGACCAAAACCTTAAGTACCACAGAAAGATTTTTGTGAACATGATTATTTCTGAATCTGGAATGTGGTTCATGCTGAATGGCTCTTAAGCACTTTGCCTTTGGAAGTTAGAATCATTTCTGAGATGTCACCAGAATTTAGTCTTCAATTTCCTAAAAAATAACTGATTTACCAGGAAATTTAGCATATTGGAATTCAAAAAGGCAGACTTTTGCATGAAACAATATCCAAGCTGAGTCATGAGCACCTGGCAGTAAATGTACCTACAAACTCCTCATGCTGTATTAATGTCTGAGTTGAAAGAGAATTAAGGATAGTAGCACATGCTGGGAACCCAACTCAGTGGACTAGTGGGCACAGTTAACCAATGCAAGCTGGGAGGAGAGGCACCAGCTGAACTGAACTGACTCACTGCTGAGAATGGGTGGTGGGAAGCTGAGGGTGGGTGGTGAGAAAGGTATGTAGTTCTTCACAAAAGGGTAAGGGGATTTATGGATGGAATTAAAGCTTATAAGCCTAAACAGCAGATGCCCACCAAGTAGACTAAGAAAACAAATGGTGAAAAAACAAAATGTACATAAAGAGGAGAAAGTAGAAGGAAACAAAAGCTAAGAGATAGAGAGATTGAAGGAACCATTGCAGAAAAGGATTCCATGGGGCACCAGCAGGCAGGCATCTTAACACCTTACCTTGGATGTGTAGATATTCGCAGAAGTAGGCAGAGGTGACATCTCCAAATCACCATCAACATTACCATTCATTGTTCTCATTGCTCTGTCTTTTATTGTTTCCTGCCTGAAAGCCTTAGAAAAGTAAGACAAGTTTGATGGAAAGGCACCATCAATCACAGTTAAAATTGCAAAAATTATTTTTGAGGTGTAATATGAAGATATCTTGGAGGTACCTGCATTAGTAGAGACAGCACCATATGCTCCCATAAAATAGTACAAGATCCCCACACTCACAGTTCTTCTTGGAGATACAAAATCTGTACAGTGTATACATAGTGTGAATATTTTACCAAGTCCAAGTCAACAACACTTGCTAGTCATGTAATGAGGTTTGCGGGGGGTGGTATTTATTTCACTCTCCCTTTCCCTTGTCTCTCATCTGGAGATTTCCATTTAGCCTTCCTATTCAGTATATACAAGGAACTGCTACAAAGTCACTCTGGTGTGCATTTGATTGAGTAAATTCAAGAACTTTCTCTAACACACAGCGTTCTTTAAGGAGCCCCCAGATCAAGCTTGTTTTAGGTCCATTTTTTGTGGAGAAGTTTGTTTACATGTTTAATTTAAATAGCTAAAGTTTGAATTTTCAACCAAGACTGGTCTGGAAAATGTCTGCAAGAACATTTTGTTTGAAGATATCATTAGAAATTTTATCCACTCTTCAGTTGGATTGATTTTAGGCCTAGATTTATTTCTAATGTCCTCAGTTGATATATGCAAACTGGAAAATGTGGACCTAGTAACTGAAATAATTTCAGTCAGTATTTAAGATGCAATAACCATGAGAGGTAATGGCAGGGCTCCTGACCACGGCTCCCATTCTGGTCAAATATGAGGACCTTTCTTTTGCATTTAAAGAGACTCTGCAGACTGATGATTAAGAAAATACATAATTAAAACATTACTCTGAATTTAGTGTGCTTTTAAGCAAATTTATTAGATGAAAAGCATTTGTGTACATATTGATAAATATTGTATTATAATGCATTAATGTATGATGATAATTATTGTGGGTGTTTTTCTGGGATCTGTAGCAAAATTCAGGAAATATTCCACTTAAGAGAGCACCCAAAGACCCAGAGTTTAGTCTCGGTGTCAATGCTACCATCACAGAAGTTAAGCAGCTTCCTATTTCTAGGGTAACTTTTTGTTCCTCATCCATCAAGTAAAGCAATTAGACTAGTTAACATTTCTCCAAGTTTAACACTGGTTTTTCTCACCTATTTCACCTAAGGTGCTTACTGAAATGTGAAATGAGACCATCTCAGACTTAGATTCAGACTCTCTGGGGAAGGAATTCGGGACACTTCACTTCTAACAAATTCCCCTAGGGGCACTGAAACATATTTAGGACCAATTTACAGGAAGTTTATGAGGTCCCTTCCATTGTTGACCTTACCTGAGCTCAAGGACAGAGTAGCTACATTTATCAGTCTCACTTAACTGTATGAAACAATGAAATTGTTTCTTTTCTTTATTTTGAAGAGAATAAAACTAAACAAAATAAAACAGAATAAAGCCAATCAAAACAAAACATTGAAAGTGATACAGTACTTCAAAATAGGACAACAGGAAATCAAAAATGGCTACTATAATACCTCTTGTTATCTCCAAAACTGCTGACCATACCATTAGACACAAGAAAATCAAATAAAACAGAATAGAATAAAACCAACGAAACAAGAAAATTAAATAAAACAATAAAATGGAACAAAACTAAACAGAGAGGATACTATTGGATTTCAAAAACAGAACAAAAGGTAATCCCTCATAGTTGCTATATTGTATATTGTTATACTGTTAATAGATGCACAGACTACCAGCCTTAGGCCTGCAGAGTTAATCAAACAATGCAATCATTACATTGTTTTTGTACCTCAGTTGCTATCAACTCAGCCTGTCCTCTGAATTAGCAAGTTGCTCACAAGGGAAGGATGTGTGTCCTTGTCTTCCAGCCCACGTGCTGGTTGGCTTGCAGGAAGGGTGAATTTTTTTTTTCTTGGGCCCTGCATGACTTGCACTGGCTCATAGGAAGGGCAAACTGGCTTCTCATTACTTTTTCCAGGCCCAGTATGATTTCTGTTGACTCATGGGAAGGGCAAATTGGCTTGTTTCTCCTCCCAGGCCCTGCATGGCTTGTGCTGGCTCATGGGAAGGGCAAGCTGGTTTCTTATTACTCTTACAAGGCCCACTATGGGTTCTGCTGACTCACAGAAAAGATTAATTGACTTGGTTCTCTTTCTGAGCCATGCATGGTTGTGCTGGCTCACAAGAAGGGCAAACTGCCTTCTTGTTATTCCTTTCAGGCCCAGCATGGCTTCTGCTGACTCATGGGAAGGGCAAGTTGGCTTGTTTCTCCTCCTGTCTTCTGTATGGTTTGTGCTAGCTTACTGGAAAGGAAACGTGGCTTCTTGTTACTCCTCCAGGCCCCAGCATGCTTTCTGTCTACTCATGGGAAGGGCAAATTTACAATGAAATTGCTTAAATGAAAGCACTTTGACCAGCATGTGTCAGGTTGCCTTCATAGTACTTCACATCAGGCAACCAAGTAGGAAAACATAAAGATAGTATAGTACCTTTGACAAAAGATGACCTGGGCTCAAATTCTACCTCATTACTTTCCAACTCTTTTCCTTCCTAATTCCATTAGATTCCACATCATCATCTGTTGTACATGGGGTGATGGAAATGCCTTATCTTAGTACAATATGGTCACAATCTCATCAGAAATATTAGGAGAAGAGTAGGATAAAAGATTGACCTTGAACATTCATTTGTTTAACAAGATCCATATGAGATGGTTTCAGAAAAGGTGAGGGAATGCAGAGTGATAGAAATCTACTATAGCTACTGCTAGGACTATTATGAGAATTGATAAGAAAATATAGATTGCACAAAGCAGAGTTTCTGATATGTTAAAAAAAATTAATGACTAACTGATCTTATTATTAAATTGGACCATAAGAAATTGCTAATATTCAACTCTTTTCAACTGTCAAAAATGACAATTCCATATGCTTCAAATGTAATGTAATTTAATATTGAAATCACAAAATAACATAATCAGTTCATTTTCCCCAAATTATTCAGTTCCCTTTCAAGTAAGAAAAATGAGAAAGATATTACTGAAAATATAATGAATTTCTCCTTTCATAATGATTTTTTTCTTTTAATGAAAATTCAAAAAGCTTCATCTCAAGTCACACTATGATCATTTTTGTGAGTAATGATGTGATAAGAAGTGGGGCATTGGGTGGGAGTTTTGACAGAAAATACCCAGGAGGAAACCAGATGAGGGGTTTTTATACCTTGTTCCAACTATTGTTATGACAAGCTGTCCTCCTCATACAGCACGACCTGTCTCAGTGACTTTAATGATGACCCAAAACTCTCTTCATCAGGTCTTAATGTGACTCATAGACTCCACTGGGGGGCTTAAAAAGTCACAGAACCTCTTCCTGCTGGTAATAGATGTCTCCGTACTTCCTGCCCTTAGAGACCATCTTATAAACAAATACTAAGCATATAGAGTGTAAAAATAATGAATGATCTTGACTCAGTTATTAATACTGTTACTAACCAAATGACACATCAATCCAATTTAATTTGTTACTTTCATATTCACATTTTATCTAACAACTTAAATGGTTAGCAAATCATTTTGGTTCTCATGTGTTTATATCCTATGTTGTTAAATCTCATAGGTGTCTTTATGGAAATCTCATACATCTGAATGGAAATCTCATATGTCTTGATGGAAATTTACTTTCTGTAAGTTCTTAGAGAGTACCTGGAAAGTTTGCTAGATAGAAAAATGTAAGGATAAGCTTCCCAAGCAGTAACTACTCATATTGAAGATCTCATTCAGCAAGTCCTCAAATATTTGTCACTATCTCAATCTTAATATTCAGGCAATCACATAAGAATCTGAGAACCAAGACATAGAAATATAAATGAAAATATTCTAAGAGAAGTTTAGAACTGCAAAGAATCTATGTCTAGCTACATGTGCCCATGATTGCTACTGTTCTGTACTGTTTCATCAATTCCTCAAGCTGTTGTTCAATTGAAAGAAGATGAGAGAAAGAGAAATCCATACCTGATTTTTCCCTACCTTCATCACTGATGTAATCCTTGGTCAGTCCTTGAAAACTTCTGGGAGAACATTTCCATGTCTCTCTATGTGAGTGAAGGAAGTGTTGAACTGAGAATTAAAATAATGAACCTGAGACAGTGACTTGAGTGCTTACGTTCCTTTTTACTTGATCCAGTTTAACATGCCTAATAGGATGTGGTGAAAAAGAACACTATGGTTCTGAAGCCAGGAAGAAACAAACAAAAACAAGTCCTTCATTTCTAGTTCTGGCTCCGTCTCTGACATGCAATCAGGAAGTGGAGAAAAAGGAAGTCTTAACCAAAAAACATGCTAAAGCTGAGCAACACCATAAAGATGAGGAAAAAGTTATCTTGGCACATTCAGAGGCCTGCAAGGAAATTGTGGAGAGAATGATGTCTTGGAGAACATAGGTTGGAATTATCACTGCTGTAGGACTGAGGAGACTGAAACACAGGCCAGTGAACTAAAGTGACTTGAGGTCAGCCTATACTGTTTTCATGAAACAACAACAGAACTGAATGGAGTAGTTACACCAGAGGCCACATGGCCCACAAAGCTTAAAATACTTATTATCTGACCTAATCCCTGAGACAGTGTAATTCCAGAGGAAGGTCAGAATATCACAACAAAAGCAGAAAATTCCAGCAGTAATGAATAAGGGACGGCAATGGTTGCATGAAAAGTCCACATTATAAATAGACTTAATTATAAGACCAAAAAATTTCACTTTTGTAAAATGAAAAAAAAAGCATTTCAAGACCCTTTCATTAGTAAGTATGAAGATGATATTTTAGATAAGCAACTGCATATGAGATGAGCTAAACAGGAAGGCTCAGGTCACATCATTGAGAAGATTGGAAATAATGGGTCCTGCATCTTTACGTGATGTAAAGTCAGGTCAGTTCAAAAATTGGTGATTTACTATAAAAGTGAAACATTTATCACTATATTTTTTTAAAGTGAGCCTGAACCATTGAGATTTTCTTAGTCCAAGTATTTTTCTTTGTTGACATTGTTTTCCCCATGTTTCACCCTAATGTCATTGAAGATGGTGAACCAACTGAGATTATTCTTAAAGCAAGAGGAGAAACTTGTTGTTAAAGTGGATTCACTGCACAGCAACTAGCCTGTAAGTTAATAATGGTGATCCTGTCACAGAATAGTAACTGTTACTTCTTCCTAATGTGCCTAAGGCATTATTAAATGTGACACTTACAGCTCCTTATATGAAATTTACTTCTGTAAAAGGTCATCTGAAAGTACAGTACTTAAAAATATGCCACAAGGAGTTGTGAGATTCCATGCTGAGCACTTCACTACATGTAAAAGATCTACATTAAGCCACTGTCAATTTGGTCTCCCTCCATAGACAGTGCAAAGGATTCTTTTTTGATGCACCATTAGTACTGAAAGCCTCTGGCCCTCTTAGTATTTCTAACTGCCATGAGGGTTGTCTGGACTTATGAATGCTAACAAATCAAGGCTGACCTCTGTGAGACTTACCTTCAATGAATCAAATTGCGGTTTTATCATCCTAAGAGATATCACTGATCTTCATGATTCCCTCAGACTACCAAGGACCCCTTGTCTAACTGTAATGAGGTGATATTTATCCTGAGATAAATACTCAATTCTTGCTTCCCCTAAAAAACAAACTGTGAAAGAAAGTTCAAGTTAAAATGATGAATGCAAAACACACATTTAGCTGTACCTTCTCTGTGCTAGTCAGCTGGGGCTTCTACAATAAAATAATGTGGACTGGCTGCTTTAACCAGTATTCATGTATTTTTTACAGTGCTGGAAACACTGTGAGGCTAGAAAGTACAAGATCAAGGTGTTAGCACTTTGCCCTTCCTGTGAACCGATCCCCGTGGGTGGGCTGGGAGACCGAACACACACACCTCACTGCCTGTGAGCAACCAGGTGATTCAGAGGAACACAGGCTGAGGTGATAACAACTGAAGTGTACAAAAACAACTTAATGCTTGTATTGTTTGATTGATTTTGTAGGTTAAGACCAGTAGTCTGAGAATCTATTGAGAGGACAACAATATAAAATATAGCGAATATGGGGGATTTCCTTCTGTTGTGTCTTTGAATCTAATGTTCTGTTTCATTTTGTTCTATTTTATTGGGGTTTTTTTAGTTAGTGTTCTTGTTTGATTGGTTTTATTCTGTCTTGTTTTGTTTGATTTTATTGTGTCTGATAGTTTGGGCAGCAATTTTAAAGATAACAAGAGGCATTATGAGAGCCATTATTGATATTCTGTTGTCCTATTTTGAAGTCCTGTATTGCTTGCACTGTTTGATTGGCTTTTTTCTGTTTTATTTTGTTTGATTTTATTCTCTTTAATATAAAATTTCAAAAAACAAAGTGCTAAGAAGAAGTGAAACCACAAAGACAATGAAAATAGAAAAACATATTTGGAATCCACAAAGAAAAGACAGCAAAAATATTCAATCAAATGTGAAAAAAAGTAAAGAACCAACCAAATTCATGAAGGATAGCCCTCAAAAATCTGAGAAATGGATAGAAACAGATACTTATTGAATTGGGATTGAATGGGGATAGAGGCCTTAAGATTAGAAAGATTGGATTAAATCAGTTTCATGTGATTCACTGATGGTCACCCACAAACCCAATAGAAATCTAAAGATCATTTATTTTGAAGAGAAGAAAAGAGTATTTGGTTAATTTTGAACCAAATGAAGAATAGGATGTTGTAAGAAAGAAAATTCAAGGAAGAAATTACAGCAGCCCTTACAAATTTATTTTTTTAGCCCTTACAAATTTAAAGCATGTTTTCATAAATCAAAACTTAAAGTGAAATAAAATATAAACTTGGAAAAATTTCTAAAAAATAAAGCACAAAAAAGAAATGAAATTAAGAAAAAAATGATAAATTAAGGGGCCAATCCAGAAGAATAAATTCATATTTTAAGAGTTTCTGGAAAAGAAAGCTAACAAAGAACAATCATGAATAAACACTCAAGAAAAATTTCCAAATTACTGACAGTGGACAAATTAAAATATCTCCCATAACCTTGCAAAATGAATAATTGAATAAGGCATGAGAGTGAGAAGATCTAGCTTACTGTAGACTCTACTACATCTTGGACATTTCAAGATAGAAGAAGGGTCCTTAGATTCCTCAAAAGCAGCACTCATGTACCAATGCCTTCAGAATTTGGAAGAAAAATCCTCCCCAGAGTAGAATTTAATACCCAACCAACTTATCAATCAAGAATATATTGAATTTTTGGACTCATAAGCTCCCAAACTATTCATACTTGCTCAGAAAACCACTGGAAGATGCTTTCCACCAAAATGAGGAAGTAAATTCATACAGAACAAATCTTCAGATATAACAGGAAATAGAACACAAAGCCAAGGAAATCTCCAAGATGATGATGAAGAGAGACGCTAGTGGAATGGTCATGTACCAAGCACAGCAAGCAACCAGTCCAGACTGAAGTCAGTAACTATTTAAACCTCCATATTGACAGCCAGCCTTTTACCCCGAGAAAGGCTGAAGTCCAGAGGAAAGTGGTAAGCATTGTCCAATTAAAGGAACTATCATTTTACTGATGATACCAATCATATTGGCTGAATGAAATAAGAACACAATAAAAATATATATATCTCTGTAGGGAATGTTCACTACAAACCCTGGTGTCTTTGCTTTATTCAATGTCCTGGAAAGAGTTACAACTTTTTGTAAGCTACAATGCAGAAGAAAATACAAGTCCACTTCCATAAAATGAATTTTAAGCACATAATTCCTTATATAAGGATGGAATAATTCTTTTTAAAAAATTTCCTTTCATCTTTGTTAGGTGAAAAATAAGAGTAATCATAATAATAGAATAAAAATAAGATTTACCCTGATAAAAAGTCAGTAGGAGGGGTAATACGGAGGACTATTTCTTTGTCTCACTGTTACATATTTTGTTACAATTCAAGTTAAACATTTCTTGTGTGTACTATTTCTCTCTATGCATGCTAAAATTCCATTAACAGACGTACAGTTTTGGGTTTTTATTAGTTTACAATACATAATGATCAAATTCATCATGGATAATTTGTACCTGTGCATAATATATATTATTTTTCATTCCCCTCACTCCCATTCAACTCTGTTCCTCTCCACACTTAGAAAAGCTCTGTTTCCATTTTTTCCTTCTATTCTTTTTTTTAAAATCCCTTCTCCCTTCTCCCCTCCTCTTTCCTCCTCCTTTGTTCCCCTTCTCTATTCAAACAGGTTCCTCCTGCTTCTCAATATCTATCTTCCACTTTGCTTTTTATTTACACTTTGAGTTTCTTACAAAGGAAAACAATGCAATATTTAAACTTGTTTTTCTGATTTCTTTCACTTAAAACTAGGTCTCATGGTGCATCACTTACCTAAAAATGTCCCAAGTTTATTCTTCATTATGGCACAGTAGTACTCCATTGTACATAAACACTACATTTTCTTTATCCATTCATCTGCTGATTGTCTTTTAGGTTGTTTCCAAGGTTTAGCTATTAGTATTGTGCTGCAATAAACATGGATGTGCATGTATCACTGTGGTATTATGCTTCTAATTCTTTCAGGAAGATACCTGGGAGAGGAATAGCTAGATTTAAAGGAACCTGCAGTTTTTGGTTTTTTGAGGAGTTTTCCTATTGATTTTCATAGTGGTTGTACCAATTTATACTTCTACCAACAATGAAGAAGGAATCCTTTTCCCCAAAGCCTTACCAGGATTTGTTATTGATTGATTTCTTGATGATAGCCATTGTTTCTCACATGAGAAATGTTTTAATTTGCATTTCTCAAATGCCCAGTTTTTTTCAACATTTATTTGCTGTTAGTATTCCATCTGAGAAGTATCAATTTATTTCAGATCCCCGTTCTTACACTGAGTATTTTTAGTTACTATATATACTACACTGATCTTTTTAGTTACTATATATACTAGATATTAGACCTTTCTCTGAGAAGCAGCTTGTAAACCCCATTATATAGATTGTCTCTTCATTCTGTTGGTGATTTCTTTTGCTATACAAAAGCTTCTTAATTTGATATGATCCCTCTTATTCATTCATTGTAATATTTCCTGTGTGATTGATTTTGTTCACAAAATCTTTGTATACACCTATATCTTCAAGAGTTTTACCTATTCTATCTTCCAGAAGATTGTTTCCATTTTAATGTCTTCAACATTTTTACCCATTTTTTCTTCCAGCAGCTTAAGTGTTTCTGTTTTAGTATTTAGTGCCGGAGTCCAGCTGCGGCAGGGCTAGGGTTTCCCAAAGGTGGACAGGGAGTCGGTGAGTGAGAGACAGAAAACACTGCACACCAGTCTGTGAGTGAATCTGAATCCACTTTATTTTTTAGAACTGGAATATATATTTGCTAACCTTGGCAGCAACCCCCAGCCCCAAGTAGGAAGCGCCCCAGGCCCAGGGCCAGGCAGAGACAATCCCAAGCAATAGGTATCAATTAACATCTCAATCTTGTTACTTAGTTAGCTTGGGAAATGTAAGCCATGCACTTGAATGCCTGCAGGAGGAAGAGATGTGTGAGGCTATTGTGCTGCTCCCTACATTGTTTCCCTTATCACTTATGGGAGTGTGGCAGTCCCTGTGAGGACAGCACCTGTCTTAGGTCAAGGACTCTTCATATGAACCCAACCAGGCCTTACCCGTCATGGGCCTGCAGGACAGCAATTGGTCCTGTGCCTGTCT
>PVLA01003514.1:0-150944 GCA_004027455.1 Hydrochoerus hydrochaeris | reverse complement strand
GGCTGGTGGCGTAATATATGTGTCCTAGTTGCCCGTCTCTGGCTGCCTGTAGGACAGCGCCTGTCTTGGGTCAAGGACTCTTCATATGAACCCAACCAGGCCTTACCCATCATGGGCCTGCAGGACAGCAATAGGTCCTGTGCCTGTCTTAGGCGGCCGGTGGTGTAACATATGTGTCCTAGTTGCCCGTCTTTGGCTGCCTGTCCAGTGTCTCAGAGCAGTTGTCTCACAGGAACCCCGCAAATCCTCCTCCATGAGCTCTTCCATTTAAAGCCTCTGTATAAACTCTCTCATACTACTCACAGAAGGTAAAATTTCACAATCAGTCCTCACAAAGGGGTTATCTAGAGGGCCTCCAGCAACCCCCCTGGAGTCTCCACCCTCGACTTCATATTTGAGCATCACATAAAAACATATACATGTGAACTACACAAATTACAATTATCAGTACAAAACATTCCAAGATCCCCACGCCCAATTCCCACATGCGGTGTCCTTTTCCTGGAGAAGCAATTGTCACAAGGCGTGGATGGACTAGGACGCGGCATGGACAGAAAAGGGCGCTGCAATTTAGATCTTTGATCCATTGCAATTTTTGGTTAGTACATGGTGAGAGATATGAGACTAAATTTAATCTTCAGTATGTGGAAAGCCCATTTCCTCAGAACCATTTATTTAGGAGCTATCTTTCTTCTAGTGAAGGTGTTTGGCTTTTTGTCAATGATAAGGTAGTTGTACATACCTGGAATTGTTTCAGCATCTTTAGTTATATTCCCTGGATCATCAGATCTGTGTTTTTCAATGTCACACTACTTTTATCACAACAGTTTTGTAATGAAATTTCAAATCAAGGACTGTGATGTCTGCTTCCTTGGCTATTCTGTCCAGATTTGTTTACACTATTCTAATCCTCTTCTGGTTCCATATGAATTTTAGGCTTGTTTCCTCTAGTTCTATGAGAAACTACTGGTATTTTGATTGAGAGTGCTTTAAATTTCTGTAACAGCTTTGCCAGTATGGTACATTTTTCCTATACTGATGTAGACTTGGAATATTTCTGAATAATCTCATGCAAGATGATGGTAATATTTGAGAATTGTGTGGCAAAAGGAAGAGAGACTGACCAAAGACTTAATTTGCACAATTTACCTCTTTAACCCTTTTTAAAATTGTAAGATGTTCTTATATTTTCTCAAAATTATTCTAAATATCCATGCTTTTGATATAGCAATTTTATTTCTTCATGTGCAAGATCACATAGGTAAGAAAATATCTCTTGAGACATGGTAATATCAAAAGGCTGGCAAAACAAAAATAACTATGAATAACAACAGAAAAATGAATGGAAATATTATAAAAAAGAAATAAGATCAGACTCATAAGTAACCCCAATAAATGTTAACGAATGAAACTTGTTTCCAACAAATACACAAAAACATGCTCTATGACTGCAATAATTGGGAGAATACTGTATTATGATATTCATTTTTATATTTATCAGGTTGAAAGAATATAACTTCAGATTGACAAAGTCTAATAATATCATGTAATTTTATGATATAAGAAAGTAGAAACTTTTATATCAACCCTAATTTTACTGAGGGTTGTCAATTTCTTGTTTTCAGAATCCATATACATTAGTTCCCCTTCACTGACAACAGACGTGGTCCAAGCCTCCAAGTGACTGTCTGAAATCTAGAAAAATACCGAACCCTGTGTATCCATACCAACTTTTTCCCATATGTACATACTTTTGACCCAAAGGAAGCACTTCATCCCTTGTTTTCAGCATATCCAAACTGCTGGCATCACTGCTTTTATAGTTTGGAACCATCACTAAGTAAAGTACATGCTATTTGAACATAATTACTGGAGTCAGTTTTCTATCCTACTGGCTGCTAAATGACTAATGAGTGGGTAGTATATACAGTGTGAATATATTGGACAAAGTAATGATTTTTTTTCTTACAAAATTCCATAGTGTTACTTAGAATGTATAACTTAAAATTTATAAATTCTTTTAAATGGAATTTTTCATTTAATATGTTTAGGCCATAATTGACCTAAGATGACTAAAACCACAGGAAGCAAAACCACTGATAACAGGGAATAACTGTATCCTCTCTCATATTTTCAGCCAGGGCATTTGCTCCTACACAATGTGGCATATTAAAAGTGTTCAACCATTCTCCCTCCTATCCCTGAGTAATCTCTGATAATCACCAGCCTATGAAATATCTCTGGCAACAGAAAGTGCCATCCTCACTGTTTGCACCTCGTAGCTCCCCAAGGTGCTCCCGATGCACATGGTTCCTTGTTTATGACCAAAAACCTTAAGCCTTTAGCTTCTGTACCTTTTCCTACCTCTCAGTGCAGGAACTTTGAGTTTTTCCTTTCATTTTTGATTAGTGAAATCTACAATATTTTGTCCACTGAACTTCAGGATTTTATTTGTCTACCTTAAGTGTTTGCTCACTTATGATTTTTCTGATTCTGCATGTGGTACTTGATAATTGTACATTTTGACAGTATGACAATGGACTAGCACATAACATGCTATCTTTGTGGGATATCATATGAGAACAAGAAAGAAGGCAGAGGCTGAATGTTTATTGCGCAGTAGTAGTCTGTCACTACAGTTTACACTATCCATCAAATATGGTAGTACAGTTCTTACTAGCTAAATCTTGGAAGTGTCTTATAGGCCCATCAACAGATGAATCGATACAGAATATTTGGTGTATGTGCACAATAGAGTACTACTCAGCTGTAGAAAAGACATATTTGAGTCGTTTGTAGAAAAATGGCTGTACCTTGAGATTATGATGCTAAATGAAATTAACTGGATACAGAATGTTAAGTATTGCCTAGTTTCTCTTATATGAGAAACCAAAAATATAAACTATTTAAAGTGCAAAATAAGACAGATAATATCAAATAGAGAAGTAGACCTAAAGGAGATTGTTAGGGAATCTAGAGAGAAGGAACATAGAAAGAAAGTAAAACTGATCAAGAAATCATTATTTTTCTGCAAATGAAGGTAATTATTATGTATCACAAATATGTACTATTAAGAAAAAACTACATGGAAATGAATATTATGGCCTCTATTTTACAGAGGCAAAGACAGATTCATGGTTTCTTTCTTTTTTTCTTTCTTAATTGTGAAATTTATTGCAGGAAGACAAGGAGGACTCTGAGCAAGAATATTTCTCAGATGACATTTCAAGAGGTAGTACTGAAAGAAAGAATAAAACACGTTTGTGGTTAAATATGGTCTATATAACCTGTCCCCTGCCTAACCTGGCCCCTAAGGCCTTTTTCCATGCCAGACTCTCCCAGCAGTCCCAGTGAGTTGGGCCATCTTGGTCTCCTCATGCCCTCTCCACATTTCTTTCTTGCACCTGCTGCTTCTGTTACTTGAACTGCCTTCTCCAGGGGCCCCCGGTTCCCTCCTCCAGGTCTTTGCTGCAGTTTTCCTTCAGAGGTGGACACTACTCAAATTTTGACAACTCCCCATGAAGAGCCTCCCTACCTTCTTCCTTCCTTGTGGTTCTCGTTTGCACAGTCACCATCTGATAGGTGAAAATTACCTTACAAAATTTACAGGCCTGGTTCCAAGCCTATGCCTCCCTCTTTTAAAAAGCTTTCTTTCCAATTAGAAAGATTCAGAAATGTAATTAACCCCTGAGAGGGATGCCACATGAAAATTTGTGAGCCAATAGGGGATATGATTTCCCACTTGCTCTGATTTAATTCCATCAGGATCTGTAATCAATATCCCACTACTAGAAGGTATGACTGAGGGGATGCACACATCCATTGACAGCATTGCATCCTTTTATTATATATTCTTTTAGAGCAGGGGAGATGAACAGAACAGAAGTTGCTTTATTATCACCAGCATTCAATACTAATAAATATATAAATAAATTTGTTTTTAAATAAAAAGTTCCTCTTTTCCTAAACAGAATAGGGCAACAACATATTGTTCTGTGAGTTATGGTGGCTGAAATCTCCCTCTGAAGATTACTTGTCATGGAAACCAACAAGCATCGCCCCTGAAGCAGCAACCTGAAGCAGATAGATTGTTTCAATTATCTAATTTTCACAATGAATGAACCTGCTTATAGGAAATCCATAGGTGGTTGGCAGTAGCAAATGGTGACTGTGACAAGTTCACAGCCAGTAGATTTACATCCTCTCTCATAATACAGAGCAAGACTGTAATTTTCTGTAAATATTCATAGAAGTAAAAGAAGGAAGACCAACAGGAATGGAAGAACTCATAAAACTGTCTTTTGTCTTGGCTCGTGTGATGAGTGAGCATTCTTCCCAAATTGTTTCTCTGTCAGTTTTGTAGAATGTTATGGGAAGACCTGTGGGCTCCTGGACTCTGTTTAACTGCATCTCCTTCCTCTCTCCATGCCTCTTTCAGCACTTTGGCCTCAATGGAAACTGCTGATTTATGAAGTAAATTTCATGTGAGATGTATGGTAAAGTTACATATAAAGTTCTCTGCTAAATCATTAATTAAGTTACTCAACATTTGAAGGTGGTCAGTCACCCAGGGCATGTTGGGAGGAGGGAGGGTAAGAGGATAGCATTTAATTCCTTCTGCACCCAGCCAGATACACTTGAGAGGTGGAGCAGGAAAGGAGGAGGCTTGTGTTTGGTGTATTCTCACCAACCGACTTGGCCACAGGGACCTGTGATTCACTTCCATTGTCTTTGTTGTTCCCTCCCACACTCCTATCCCAAATTGAGGTGAGATAATCTCTTATGATCTCCTATTATTCCACCCCAGTTTTCACTCCCTTGTCTCACCAACCTACATGCACTTTGTGATTTTTCTTTTAGAGAGGTCATTTTCAACCAGAATGACTACCAAGAAACTTGATTTCTCCCAAAGTAATAGACTTTTATGGTGGATTTTAGGCACTAAGAGCAATCTGTGTTGTGTTGTTATAGACTAGGGTTCTTCATAACAAATAAGGTTGCAGCACAGATGGGTGCCTTTTGACCAACGATTAAGGTCACGGTGTGTGCAAGCATCTTCAGCAAGCAAACCTGCTTCTTATATGGGTCCTGAGTCTCAAAGAAAACTGCCAAGAATACAGCGTCTTATACTTTACCAGATTCTCAAGGCCTTCAGAGCTGAGTTCAGTGAACAATTTCCATTCTTCCCATGTATTTTCCTCCTAATAACCACATCTCCTTTTCCATACACATTAAAATGAAAAGAAGGTAGAGGAGAGGGAGGGGAAGAGGAAGAGCAGAAGGAGGAGGAAGAAGAATTTTATTTTGGTATAACTGCCTATGGATTGGGTGGTGCCACCACTGATTAAGTAGATTTTTTTTCCCAAGTAATATTTACTGAATTTCAAAAATGGACAGGGACCGAGGCTTTTAGTTATGTTTGCATCACTTCAATGTACTCGTTTGGCAAAGTTTGGTATACAAAGCAAAATCATAAAATTTGAAATAAGATCTCTTTGTGAAAAAAAAGACATCATGACTTCAAACTGTAGTAGTGATAAGAAAATTGTTAGATAAATACACAGTTGTTATACCCATTATAATTATAGTTTTATTTACATTTTATTTCCAAAGTGTATCATTTTACATTTTTAATTTCTATGGTTTTGGAAAGTCTTAAAGACCTGAATATTTTTTGTGTGTGAGCCTTCTCATTGAGCTACATCTCCAACTCTTCTTGTATTTATTTTATTTTGAGATATGCTCTTGATAAATCACTAAGTTGCCCCAGCTGAGCTCACACTTGTGAGCTCACACTGCTTCCCAGGCTTCTCATAATACTGCGTTTATACCTCACTATGTTCTAAATTCTTATAAACTATGACAACTGCAATCTATTTTTCAATCTGTTCTTTGCTTCAAAAAAGTACCATTTCACCAATTCCATTTCTGAGCATTTAGATATGAGAATTCATGAGTATGTTGTAAAGCGGCTTTAACTCTTCAAAAACCAATGACATAGCCCTAAAATGGAAAACTGAAAACATTTTCTCAGTTTGCTAAAGAAGTAAGTAAGTTTAATGGAAAACAATTTGTCAATCTAAAGATATTTCTTTCTATATATTTTTTAAAGTTTGGGCTTTTATGTGATTGATAACAATTAAGTACCACTAACTATAATAAAGAAAAAGGAAGAGGAGACAAACATTTATGGAAAAAGTATCTGAAACAGTCAATCATGTTCAGCTTAATAATGAAAAAGAAATGAGCAACATAGTTCTAGTTGAAATCTTATGTATTATGAAGTAGTATTTCACTCCTTTTCTTTATTATAATCATTAACACATATTAATTGGACAATATGAATCTTTGTGACAACCTTTATATTTTCACATTAATCTATAAATATTTTCCCTTTGAACTTCATAGTTGTATAAGTCAAGACAAGAAGCTGATTTAGTCTTGGGGTGATTTACTTGATCCTGTATATAGTTATAACTATTCTATGGAAAGTCTTGTGAGAATGCTAAGGTATCTCCAAAATAAGGCTTTAAACCCTCAACTCCAAAGACCTTGGTGCCTTGAGTCCCTCTTGCTGACCCACTCCCACTAAGTGGATTGTATCCTGTCTTTTCTTTTTCAAATAAATCATTGAACTTTTTACTACTTTTCCTACTCAATTCTTTGTTTTTGCCATCGAGAACGTGGGCAAAACCCCAAGCCAGCAATAGGAAGACAGACATTTAACAAATAGTCACATGTGAAACATATAGGAATGTCTGATTGTCTTAAATGTCATGAAGGGAACTATAAGAATCATATGAGTATGTATTTTTATTTCAAAATCAGAGAAGACTCCCTGGGGAACCAACTTTAAACTAAAAGCTGATGGATTTGTGGGTTTAAAGTATTACCAGAGACAGACAAAGAGAAGGAGGAAGACTCATGTTGAATTCCTAAATTTCAGTAGGGTGAGAGAGGAAACAGAGCAGTTAAGAAATCACCATGTTGTCAGATCACAACTGATGGTGACTTGAATTGGGCTAGGAAGTGGGGATAGAAACCAGACGATTTCTTTTGGGAATGTTTCTCCTATGTGGAAAGGGTGAAGCCTGCTCAACCCCCTTTCTTGTCCCAACTTGGGTAACTCCAGATTTCTGTCACCCAGTTCCACCTGACGGGTCCATTGATAGCAGAGAAGAGAACTCAGCACTACTCTTGAGATTACTTATCATAGATTTAAAAAAATTGTGGTACTTTTATACAATGGAGTACTACTCAGCTATAAAGAATGATCACATTGAGATACTTATAAATAAATGGATGCAACTTGAGATGATACTTTATAAGCAAAATAAATCAAACTCACAGGTATGAATACCACATAATCTCCCTAGTGTAAGAAAAGGTAAGAGTACATAAGATTCTATGGTAATCATGGATCCCCATTATATTGCTTTGAAGACTTGTAATGTTTTCATTCATAGGTTGGAATGGTTTTATTCTGTTTTATTTGACATTATGTGTGATGGTATGAACACCTACTTTGAAGAAAACAAGACATTATGGCAGCCATTGCTGATTCAGTATCATCTGGCTTTGAAGTCCTACCATGATTTTGTTCTTCTATTACCATTGGTTCTATCATGTTGTGTCTTACTGGATTCTAATATGTGTAATAATATAAACAATTTTTATGGAAAATGAGATACTATAATTAGCCATTGTTCATTTTTCTGTTATTTGGTTCAGAATGCCTTGTAATAGTTTCATTCTCTTGAATGCTTTTATTCTATTTTGTTATGTTTGATATTATTGTTTGTGAAGCTATGCTCAACTATTTCAAAGAAAGAGATATCATGGTAGTTACTGTTAATATCCAATTGTTTTGTTGTGAAGTGCTGTGTTACTTGTATTGTTCTGCTCTGATCTGCGTTGTTCTGTCCTCTTTTGTTTTATTCTCTGTAAAATAAAATAAATAAAAAATAATAATAATACTTAAAGTTTTTCCTAACCAAGAATCATTTGAAAAATACAGATTTCTTAACTTCAAAGACTGCTTATAGTAAGTAAAGCAAAAGCACCACAGGCTGGTCTTTTTGCATTCATGTGGCAGGAGATACCTGAAATCCTAGAACCAAACACACAAGACCTGACCTAACCACTGGAAAAGTAATGCTGCTGAATTGAAAGTCCGCAAGCAATTTGTTGTTTATTATTAATATCACCATAGCATCAAAAGCTTTGATATGGATGCCTGCTCACAACTAAGCAGGACAATCTTGCATTCTTTTTCCTCCTGCCCAAGAGCATTTCATTCATCAGAAAGGAACCCTTTCAGTAGATTGCTCCAAATCATCAACATAGTAGAATTTTTTTAATGCAGAAGGTAAGATATTACAAAGGGGATATGGGATTTGCTCTTAGCACAATTTGGAAAGCCATAAGTTTGGATAGAAATGGGTCCTAAAAGAAGGTAAGAATGTATAACCAAGGTTGCCAGTCATCGCTCAGGTAATCTACATTTGAAACCCACATTTTGTGACCAAATCTCAAGTTCTTATCTTACTTCTCAGTCACACAACAGGCAAAATCTTTTTAAGGCTATGATGATTGTCTCTGAATCTTGGTGGCTGTATGCAGGATTATACACAATTTGATCACATCAAGTGTCCAAGCTAAACTGGGGATGTCCCCAACTCTGACAAAAATGAAGGGATGAACAAAGCCATGCACTCAGGACATTTTGCTAAGACTACAGCCCATGGAGTATACACTGGGAAACAGACACACCCAAGTACTCACCTTACTAGCCATTCATGCAAACAACTTCACATTATAAGCCTATACACAGCCTGCTAAAGGGCATATTTAACACTCATGAAATGGAGATAGAAGAGCTTCCTTCATCCATCCCTTATATTGGCTACATAACACTTGTTAATCACTGAGTTGGTAAAAATTTGAGTGGTGGACACTGGGCTCCAGACACATTTACTTAAACTATCAGAGCTCCAGATATCTTATTTATAGACTGGTGACTATCACTTTATTACCAGATTATTGCAACAATTTTAAAAGATAATATTTTTATAGCACCAAGCATAGTGTCTGGAAATGCATAGCTGCTCCATTTTTCTCCCTCTCTTGCTTTGTACCTGTCAGTCCTTCACTTTACTTTTTCTTGTTGCAGGACTTTTGGCCTCCCTTAGAAAAACAGGCAACTGCACTTGGAGCTACCAGAAGAGGTTCTGTATTGCACAGTCAAGAGCCATCTCTCTGTTCATGAGAGAATACACAGGAAACCCCCACAGTTCTTTTGAGTCTCAAAGAGACATGCAACTCAATGATCTGTTCACACATCTCTACAATGGTAATAATACCATTGAAATTCCTAATGCGTGGCTTTGGGGGAATCAGAGAGGTCTTCTCACCTCACAAGCAGGAAACTGGGGAAGTCCTAGGTTCTCAGAAGAAAGAGCTTTCTTGGCTGACTTCTCAGTTACCTGTGAAAGCACTGTGCTCTGTGGAACAGAAGCTCTAGTTATTTGAAAAGGTATCATAAAATATCAAGCAAGGCCAACCACAGGGCAATTGAGAAAAAATAAAATATTCATTAAAGGACATTACTGGGAAGGAAAGAGCACAGTTAATTTCATAAAAACTCTGGCATCATAAAGAAACAAAACTAATCATGCAATAGTGTTATGATTCCTGAACCTCAAAACTAACTAAAATAATTGAGGAAAAAGAAAATAAAGCAAATATGTGTCCTGCATGTACCAAAGGAATGACTAGAAACTGATTGAAAAATATCTGCAGCTTTAAGCCATGTACAATAATGACTGGAGTCCTCCTGTTTATTTAGGAAGGCAAATATTAACACATCCCACCAATATGAATGCTAATAGCCATATCTTTCTTGAATATATTTGACTATAGCACTAATGAAATAGGAAGAATTGAAGCAAAAAGAGAAATTACAACGGGGCTACTTTTGCTAGTTTTAGTTGCAAACTTTTATAGACACCATAGTTTACATTTTTCTAAATATAGTGCTTATTAAGTCCAATTTTTAATTCCACACTCAGCAAGTGCTTACGATAGAGAATGGAATCTAAAAGCAAGTAGCTAAACCTAAGGAAGTAGCTGTGATTCACACATAAGCTACTGTACCCTAGACCCTATATATCTGATATGTATTTTCGTCTGAAGCCAGCTGTGTAAAAAATTGAGGACCCATGAAGTGAACAGGTAGGAGAAATTGCCAAAGAGGGACTTCAGAGTTTAATTTTGACTCTGTGAAAAAGTGCTGTGTGATATTACAAGTCATGTAACCTTTCTGTGCCTCAGTGACACCTTCTATTCAGTAGAGGAAGTAATCCTTGTTGTGCCTAGTCAGATGGTTGGGGAGAGGAAGAAATAAGATAATGAGCACAAAACAAATATATCACAAATTTCAAGGGTTTTTCTACTGTTTGGATTTATTTTGCTGTTAAAATCTTTGAACTGCAAATTCTGATCAAAGAAATAAATGACTTCTCTAAACCCATGGAGAGATGGCTTCAGCCTGCTGCTACAGTTTTTGTAGGAACTAAGGGATTAAATTTCTCCTGCTTTTATGATTGATCTGACCTTGCAGAACTCCTCATTATTCATACCTTGCTCTAATTGTGCTGTTCACAGAACAAAAGGAAGTTAAGCAAGTGGTTTTGTTATTTTTCCCCTCTTATAAAACCTGGAGTCTCTTCAGGTATTTAAAAAGATCAGATTTGTGGAATAAACCTCCTATGTATTTTTCCAACTCCAGCAACACCTAAGGATTCTCACGTCTTTATGTTTGAAGAATTGGTAACAGACAAATTTTCCTGCTTCAACATGTTGCTTGTCTACCTCTCCTTTGTTTCAAACACTTGGTCCAGGGACAGCCATATGAATTCCTATGTGTATTTTCCAACTACAAGAATGAAACCGAGGCCATGAATAATCTATCACTCAACTGGACAATTCAGAGAATACCATCATTCCTACCCTAAGTCTTATCATTTACCTGGTTTGACACCCTGTCTATGTAGATGAAGAAATTTATTCTAAGGATGCTCAAAACCTGCTTGATATTTGCACTGGCAAGTACATTGCTTATCTCTGCTTTTTTTCCCTTCTAAGTCTTCCTGACTTAGATCTGGATGTCAAGGAACACAGCCAGACTGAGGAAAGAAGCAGGAAAGAGGCTGAAAAACCAAGTTACTGATCTAGAAACAGACACCCGTGCTCCCCAGACTGACTCTATGGGAAACAGAAAATGAAATGCATGGTCCTCAGTGTAAAATGATTTAGCATAATGCATCTTTTGCTTTATAGTTGTACTAAAGCAATCTGTATTCAGTAGAAACTGTACAAATCCTGATCAAAAATACAATGAATGTTTAAAGCAAATTTTAAAAATATCACCGTCAAAGATATAGTACCATTAATGCCCTTTAAAATCCCCCACCCCATTCACTAGAACATCCTTTCCCACTGTTCCTGTCACTTTCTGAAGGGGTGCTAGAAGTTCTCTTTCCAAGGTAACCTTTTGCTTCGGCCTTGATGTCCTGAATTGACTCAAAATGTTCACAACAATTTCTGTCAAATAAAAACATTATATTGTGTCTGCATCTACTTTACTCACTGGCTCTAGCACTATGTGACTCTTAGCTGTTCTCTAAAGTTAAAATGACCATGAAAGATAAACATTTTGAATTGATTCAGCATCTCAAGGGAGTCCCAGCAACACAACTAAGGATGATCACAAAACAAGACTTTCAGAACTGCCTCAGAAAGAAAGTAGCAAAAATCATGCAATAAAAGAGCATTCAATGTAAGGGCAAGTATTTTGAAGGAGATTAACGGCAATGTGTCTTTCACTGTAATAAATTTTTAAAATTTAAGCATTCACTTAGTTTTTGATCACACTTTCTACTTGAAATTTTGACCTCAGGTATGGTAGTCAAGCTTAATTATATAAGATTCATCTGGGAGTCCCTGAAGGGATTAGTAAAAATGGTGATCATTCTTAGTACTATATCTGGTCCTTGACCCTATGTCTCTAGCACTGTTGCCTTGATCTATTTCCCAGCCACTGGGAGCTAAGAACATTTGATCCACCATACTCTTCTGCAGCAAGGTTTCTGTCTTGGAGTCCACTGACTATGGCCTGAATTCCCTGAACTGTGAGCTGAACTAATCCTCCTTAGGTTTGGGCACTGGGTATCACATTTTGGTGATGGAAAAGCGACGATTATACTAGACAAACGATATGTGTAAGATATTCTGGGGCTGATGGGCTGGACCCTGAGGTGCAGCACCCAGTAAGTCCCTCCATTACATGGTAAACAGCTGATGCTCTTCAGGCACTGTACTGCTAGGAAATAAAAATGAGATATATTCAACATAATTTTGTCTCTATAAGATTTTCAGTATCTGATGGGTTTTTTAAGATACAGTCCTCTTGTAAGTTGAAAAGAATTTTTATTTGGAAGAGAAATGTTCTATGTTCTCAGTGAGATGAGAGTAGCTCTTGGAGAGCACACAGCAGATATGCCCTTGAGGTAAAGTTGGTGAGAAAGTGTCTGGGAAGAGGACACCTGAATATAATTTGCCTTCAGATTCACTTCCCCACCTTCTGATATTCTAGCCCCAAAATCATCCTACACAAATATAATGCACAATAGATTAAGGCTCAGCATAGATAAAGAAAGTAAAATGAAGAACAGTATAAGGAACAAAAAGCAAATGAAGACTCCTTTTAAGATGACACCAGAAAAGAGAACATTTTAAAAGTATTTTTAAGGCATGAAATAAATTATATTCTCTTTAAAATCACTGTATAGATAAAGGACAAGCAAATTTTGTTACGCATCAGGTGTAACAAAAAAGTTAACACTAGCTTGTAGATCTCAGGAAAGAAACAGAACATATGGTAAAACAATTAAGAGAATAAAAACAAATTATGAACATTGCAAAGTAGAATTGAGTCTGCTGAAAACAGAGACAGTAAAGACAAGTTCTAAACACTAAATTGAGAAAAATAAAATTGGCAAAAGTATTTACAATAATTTCAGGGAGAATTATACATTCAGAGTAGGTAATCAAAAACAATAGGCATTTTAAATAAAAATAGAAAACATTTATAGATACTATTAAAGAAATATTTATAAACACTAAAAATTCATTTGAATATTTTCTTCAAAGAAGTTTTTCTATCATATTTTCTATTACATTTTTCTATCATATTCTATCACATTTTTCTTCCATTGTCATGGATATACAGTATATGTATGTGTGTATAAGTTCCTAGAAAATAAACAGAGCAATTAACATTGAGATATACGCTATTTTGGTGGGAAATGCTAATGATGAAGTCCACGACCTCTTGCAAGTTAAGAACCATACTATTTCTGAGCTACACCTCTATTTCAAGATATACACTTTTAAAAGTATTAAAAACATCAAGGATAAAAAGAATGGTTTCCTCAGAGAAGGCATCTGAAAAAGAAATTAGTTCTGTTCAAAAGTCAAATTTTTCTGTTTTCCAGGTGATGTTCAATGTTAGAAGAAATAGAACAATAAATACATACATGTGTATGCGATCTCTAAGATGGTCTTTAATGGCAACACACAAAATTGATACACTGGTTGCCTTTGAAGGCAGTACTAGAATTGGAAAGAGAACCAAACACAAGAGTTTTTTTGGCAAATTTTAATTTTTAAACTAGAACACAATCATAATACTATCACACCAATGATGGTGACTCAATTTCTACTAAGTTTACCAAAAAGTTACAACCAACGAAGTTATTTTTCAAGTAAAAGTACCAAAAAACATTTTTAAACATATAAGAAGAAAAATTATATATAAAGCAATTTTGAAAAACAATGGATAACTGTAGAAACCGTTATTTAAAAGAACTACTATTAATCAACCAATGTATTATAGAGCTATTTAACAATGGCAAAACTTATGTCATAATTACACATTGTAAGTTTTGAAAAGATATTAAAAAAGGACCATGAGTAGCCCAGTAGTATAACATTTGCCTCGAATGATTGAGATTCTGGGCTCTATCCTCAGCACATACAAAGGCAAACACACACACATACATACATACATACATACACACACACACATGCACACTCATGCACACACACAAAGGTAGTGTGGTGATACAATCTCTTTTAATGAATCTGACTTAAGGAGTAACATGTTGAGTGGATTCTTACATATATTCTACTGAATAATGTGAATAATAGGAAATCAAATTATGTAAAAGAAACATAATTCTTTACATAGAATACCCAAAATTACACTAAAGGATTTCCAGAATTGATAGGCAACTTCAGCAATGTAACAGGATGTAAAATCAACATGCAAAAACCAATGTTTCTCTACACTGATAGTGAACTCACTCAGAAAATTAAAAATAATACCACTCACAATAGCATTAAGAAAAATCAAATACTTAGGATTTAACCTAACAAAGTGAAAGATATCTACAACAAAAGAAGATTGAAGAAGACATCAGAAAATGGAAATATACCCCTTGTTTCTGGATAGGCAGAAAAATACAGTCAAAATGGACATAGTACCAAAACTGACATACAGGTTTAATGCAGTTCCAATCAAAATGCCAACATTCCTCACAGAATTAGAGAAAATATTCCTAAAATTCGTATGGTATGAGAAGACATCCAGAAAAGCAAAAGTAATCCTGACAAGAATAAAGCAGGAAGCATCGTTATATGAGATTTCCATTTATATATTTTTTTATTTAAAGAAAAAAAATGAAGCAGAAAGAGGGTAGAAATAATACATAATTTCAAAAAAACAGTAAGAAATCACTAGTTGATAATTTCATATTTTCCTCTTAGAAGTAGTTATTTAAGTTATAAAAGTAAATCACACAAAGTGGACATTTAAACAGTGAGACTGCAATCAGTTCTGTTCATCTATCCAATAAAAAGTAATATGGTTATAAATCTTACACACTTAAACATACATGCAGTTATATCCTTTTGAGTACTTTCTTTTCATCTCTTTTTTTACAATAACTATAATCAATTCTCGTAAACTGTTTAGAAGTTCTACACATGTATAAGTCTTTACATGTATACCTGTCCTTTCTGTGTTAGAGGGAAAAACAAATCAAAACAAGTCAACAAATCAAATTCCTAGAAAAACATGAAATGAAAAGGTCATGGTGATCTACAGTAGTTACTATGATGTCTCTTGTTATTTTCAATATAATTGTCTATATCATCAGGCATAGTATAATTAAACATAGCAGTACATAGCACTATTAATAAAAAACAAACATTGGAGACATTATAGGACTTCAAAGGCAGTTAACAATCAAACCAGAATGGGTATCCTATTGAATCTTGTCATCTTCAGTGTAGTTGTCCCTACTCCTAGACTTGACACCTTCAAGCATACCAGATTCGAATAAAATCAGTCAAGATAAAACAGCGATATAGCTAATCTTTTCTGCCTCATCTCTGCTATGCTATTTTTCTGTCATTGTTGTTTACTTTTCTCTTTCATTCCACTGTCTTCATTCCCCTTTCATTGAGGCCTTTCTGCCATTGTTCCTGAAATCCTGGTGATTTTCTTCTCTCTCTCTAGAATGTCCTTCAATATTCTTTGTAGGATTGGATTGGTGATCACGAACTCCCCCAGTTCCTCTTTGTCATGGAAATATCTTGTCTCTCCATTAATTTTGAGACATAGTTTTGCAGGAGACATCAATCTAGGTTGGAAGTTATTTTCTTTCAGGGCTTGGAATACTTCACTCCAAGATCTTCTTGATTTGATAGTTTGCATCTAGAAGTCCACTGTGATTTTGATGAGTTTTCCTTTATAGGTGATCTGTTTCTTTTCTCTGACCACTTTTAATATGCTGTTCTTGTGATGGATTTCTGGGATCCTGATTGTTATATGTCTGGGTGTAGATCTGTTTTTGTTGTAGCTGGCTGGAGTTCTGTATGCCTCATATATCTGAACATCACTTCTGTTTCCTATGCTTGGGAAGTTTTCTTTAATTATTTCTGTGAATAGCCTTTTATTTCATTTGTATTTGTCCCTGCTTCTTCATTCATATATTTTATTCTTAGGTTATAAATCCTCTTGTCACCTTGTAGCCTTTGTATCATTACTTCCTGGTTCCTTGTTATTTTTAAGAGATTGTTCCGTTCATGATCATACATTGCAAATCTATCTTCAAGTTTTGAAAGTCTGTCTTTAGTTTCTGTCAAGAAGTTTTGAAAGCTTTCAATGGAGTTTTTAATTTCCTGATATTCTCTTTGGATCTGTTTCATGTATTCTAGGTTTTGTTTGTATTCTTCATCAAAGGTGTCTCTCCTTTTTCTAGGTTCCTCCATTCTTCTATCTGTGTTTTCTTGAGAGGTGCTTAGCATTTCTTTTATTAATCTTCTTATATCTTGCTTCACCTGAGTTAGAGTTTCAGATTTAAGTTCATCGATGAGGTCATGGAAGTATTTCTTTATTTCCATTGAGGCCATGTCTGATACTGCATGTTTGCTGCCCTCGATCTCTGTATTTACCTCGCCTGGACTTATTTGCTCTGTGTCAGCAGTTGGAGGCTTTTTGTTGTTTCTTTGTCTTGTCATGTTCCTGGTTTCTTTCAGACAGGTGAATAGTGGAAGTTTCAGGTCCTTTTCATATTGCATACAGTTTTTCTGAAGCATACTGGCATTGCTGCCCTCTCCAGTTTGCTGTTGATCTGTGAGGTGCATGCAGGGGCAATGTGGGCCAGCCCCTCCCCCTATGTCAGTCAACCAGTGAGTGCTTCAGCACGTTTGTGTATTCCCTGTGGATGTCACAGGTTCGGGACAGCATCATCCCTGGCAATTGGGTCCCAATAAGAGGCATGGCCCAGCCCAAGCAGATCCCACCAATCCTCTTTGGGCCAGGAACCACCAACTGACGCTGCCTCAGTTGTTGATTCAAGCCTGTTCTGCCCAACTCCAAAATGTCGTCTAGCCAGTCATCCTGCTCTGGGGAATCCGGTTCCCATCACTCACCAATGTGCGTGCAGCTCAACTTGCTGTTTCCACTCCCTGTTGCAGTGCCTCCTCCCTCCAAGGGTCTCGAGCTCACCAATCCCCAGTCTCAGCAGGGCCACGACCTCAGCTCGATCGTGAGTTGCCTGACTCTAAGACATGCCGGGTACAGCGGCCAGAGTGTGCCCAGCTTCAGCCCTCCATCCATGCTTCTTCTTTTTTTTTTATTATTTTTATTTTTCCTCAGTTTCTTCCTGGGTCATGAGAATTCTCCTTTTATCTGGTCTTCTCCATGGTGTTAAATTCTAACATCTGAGTTGTTTTTCTCAGAGAGGCTTTCTGTTGTGCTACCTATCAAACTGCCATCTTTTCTTCTCCTCCATTTATATTACAAAAACTATAGACATAAAAACAGAATGGTATACACACACACAATAGATATGTGGAGCAATGGAATAGAACAGAGGACCAGAATCAACCCAAACATGTTCAACCACCCAAACTTTGACAAAAAGACTAAAAACATGCTCTGGAAGAAAGAGAGAGTCTTTAGCAAATGGTTCTGGGAAAATTTGCTATTTATTGCAGAAGACTGAATCTAGACCTATATCTGTCATCATGTACTAAACTAAAATAAACGTATCAAAGTTCTGAATATTAAAGCAGAAACACTTAACCTTTTGGAAGATAAAGTAGGTAAAATTCTTGAAGTCATAGGTGTACACAAGGACTTCCTGAACAGAATGCCGATTGTACAAGAAATAACATCATGAACCAACAAATAGGATTACATCACAATAAAAAGCATCTGTATATCAAAGAAAACAAGAGTGGAGAGGCCAACTACAGAATGGGAAAAAGTTTTTACCAGCTGCAATTCAAACAGAAGATTAAAATGTAGAATATACAAAGAATATTGTCACCTGCAAAATACAAGACCCAATTAAAAAATGGGCAACGGAAATGCATATCTACTTCAAAGAAGAAGCATAAATGGTCAATAAAAACTTTTTTTTCATTTTTTTTATTTAAAGAGGGGGGGAAGAAAAAAGGGTAGAAAATAAAAACTTTTAATATGTTTAACATTCAGGGGCATAAGATAAATGCAAGTTAAAACAAGACTGGGAATCCATCTCCAGAGAGAATGGTCAGCACCAAGAAATCAAATTATAACAAATGCTGGTGAGGCTGTAGGGAAAGAAATATGCTGATGAGAATATAAACTAATACAACCACCATGAAAATCAGTATGGAAATTTCTCAAAAAACTTAAAATAGAAATTTCTTTCAACCTATGTATTCTTTTTCTAGGTATCTTCCTCAAACAGTTAAAGGAAAGAATAAAGCAAGGATAGAAAATTTTGAGGCTGATGACACTGTTCTGTATGATACAGTAGTGGAATATAATATTGTATATCTTTCAAAATTCATAGAATTTTATGACACAATAATGAGTCTTAATGTATGCAAATTTGGAAAAGTCACTTAGAAAACAGCAGCATTTTAAGACAGATTGCAAAGAGTGATAAGTGAATCTAACTGTTGGTTACAAATATTCAAAACAATCTCACTGGAGAGGTTTGGGATGAATGTGTGCTGGTCGAAGTAATACTGGAAGAGTTGAATCTGTAGAACCAAAGGCAAGAGGAGCTGCATACAAGAACATAGATCTGTGATTGGTAAAATCATTTTCTACAGGGTATGAGCAAGCAGTGAACAGGAAAGTAAATGGATGAAAAGAAAACAATAATGTCTTCAGAGGTAGAGTGAGAAGTTACAGACAAAGCCAAGGGAACTAGCCTGATAGGTCCATGTGGTAATGGAGACATTAATATGCATTCATATTTACTAAATATATATTTCATTATATACATTTGTATTTATGTTTATAGATATGTGAATAAACATGGTTCACTAAATGCACTTTCTCTCTCTCTCTCTCTCTCTCTCTCTCTCTCCCCTAAACTGACAGAGCTTACAAGAAAAGACACCAGAGTAGCAATGAGTACACGTAACACTTAGATCTTGGTTCCTAATTTCCTTAAGAAAACAGAGATTCTTTGAGAAATGCCTGATTCTAAAGACTGGGCCAGAAAAAAATTGCAAGATAATCCTAGAGCACCCAAGAAGGAAGGAAATGGTCAAATAAAACACACACATGTATACCTACAACCAGACACCAATTAAGTTCTGAAAAGGAGGAACTGGAGGAAAACAAAAGAATCCCCAACTGCTAAAATTGGAACAGCATAATCAATGAAATAAAGTAGTCTTAAATTGTAACTGAACATGTAAAATAAATTCATGTCTGTACCAATATAAATGATTGAATATACTAATAAATGCAAAATAAGATGAATCTCAAATACACTGTGCAGATGCTGCACCATGAAGGAAGGGAGCATTCTTCTCACTCAGGTGCATGCTATACTACATGCTGCATGGAATGCAGAAAAAGGTACCTCATGAAAAGCAAGATGGCATGTGAAATCACAGTGAAGAAAACTGACATGTACTGCTTCAGCCATATGATCAAGGTAAACCATCAGCCAATCAACAGTCACAAGTCACACTGATGATGCTACGTGCTCTCCATGTCATTTGATGAAAATCATAGTTAATTTCTGCAATCTTCTGCTCTCAAATCCATAACCTCAACAGAATCATCAAGATTATATTACACCACGAAATTTGCAACAGGATCACGCCCTCAAAACACCTGACCAGGACTTCGCAAAACTGTCAGATTAACAGAAAACCAGAAAATTCTAAAAACTTGTCACAATCAAAAGAAGTCCAAGAAGACATGACAAGTAAACATAATAAGGTATCTTAGATGGGATCCTGGGACAGAAAAATGACAATAGGTAAAACTTAAATAAAAATCTAAATAAGCTATGAACATCAGTTAATAGCAATGTGTCAATTTTAGTCAATTAATTATGCTAAATATAATATGCTAATAAGAAAATAACCAAGGAAACTATGCAGGAGTGGGCAGTCCTATACAGGAACTCTTGGTATTACTTTTATAAATCTAAAAGAATTATAATTATAATTGCAAGCCAGGCATGGTGGCATAGGTCTGTAACCCCAGAACTTGGAAGGCTGAGGTGGATGGATCACCATAGTTCGAAGCCAGCCTGTGCTACATATTGAGTTCAAGACCAGCCTAAACTACAGAGTGAGGCCCTTCTCAAAAAAAAAAAAGTCTATTACAAAAATTAAAAATATTAGGAAAACGAGCTCAAATCTAAATGAGCAAAGCAAGTCCAGACAGAAGTCATCCAGCCAGCCTAACTCACAGAACTAGAAGAGGCTGGAAATTCCTGCAGTTCCTAAAATAAAAAACTTTCAACCTCAATTTTGCTAAACAAATTTTAAACAGTTCTGCGGTTCTATCAAGCATCCATCAAATACATGAGCTTTTTAAATTTTTTAAATTCTATTTTTGGAGGCAGATTCTTGCTATGTAGTTCAGGCCAGGCTTGAACTCACTATGTAGCACATGACAGCCTGGAATGCACAGTGATTCTCCTGCCTCAGCCTCCCAAGTGTTGGGATTACAGGCATATGCTACCATACCCAGTCAAACAGGAGAGCTCTTACTCTCATTTTTTTTTTAGAACCACTGCCAGCATAGTTTAATTTTTCCTCATCTAAAAGGTTACATATTTTATTCTCTGAATTTGTTTGTCAGCTAAGGTGGATTTCTTTTACCAATAAACATGCCGGTAAGCATCTCAGCATACAAGACTTTTTTAAAACATGTAACTTAATCAATTATCATGAAATTACAATAATTCCATTAGAACATCTTAATATCAAGTTCTATTTAATGTTCTTTAATTATTTAAAATATCTTTAAAGTTAATTTGTTTTTATCAGAATCCAATCAGGACCCATGAATTGGATTTAGATTATACATATTTTAAGTCTCATGTAATACATAGCAGTGCTCCCTTTTTTTCTGTTATTCGTATTGTTTTCTTTTGAAGGAACTAAATCATCTGCTTCACATGAATTGACATGACCTTGCATTCTTTTCTGGAAACTGAGGTATCTAGAAAATTTATTAAATATAAGCTATTTCTTTTAACAGTTTAAAAATTATCTCTACCTGCTTTCTACTGTCTTAAAGGAAGAAAATGTCCTATCTGCCCCTCCTACAGTGATGAAAAGATTAATCAGTGAGTTCAGATCACGTCTCTTTGACCCATCTGTATAAAATTTCACATCTAATGTTTCTTATCTAATGGTCTTAACCACTATTGATGACCACCGTCCAGATCCATTAAGGTTTCCAAATGTGGTTTTCTAGTTCTATCGTTTGGTTTAACTTTCTCTAATTGTTTTGCTGCTCTGAAATGTAATCTACACAGGAAAAATGACTAATCTCTCCCATTTGAAACCCAGACTGCCTGAACCCGGGAGATACCGCAAGCACTTCTCTGCCAGGGGACAAGGCAAGCTGATTGCAGAAGCGCAGCCTAAGGATTTCCTCAGTGAGCTAAGCCTTTTCCAGGGCGATCGTCTCAGGCCTGCATGCTTCACAGCAGCCCTACTTGCACTCACCACGAGTCATTTTAATGCGGACCTCTGCCAGGGCTCCATCTGGAGAATACCACAGACTATCTATGCCAAGCATGCTGGGCAAGAACCTCTGTGGCAGGAAGAGTGACATTGCTCTGTCCTTTGATATTGATCAGCTTTAATTGCCTTCGGGCAACCTTTTATTGTCAGAGACTAGAAGCAACATGTGGTTACACTTGGCGTATTTTCATGTGGCACGTCTTTTTCTTTTGGCATACATGTTAGAACAGATAAGAAAGACATAAAATAATCTTTACAAGTCAAGCCAGAGGTTATGTTAACACCTTATTTCTCATTAAAATATTTGTTGCAAACGTCAAGATCAGCTCCACAGAATAAATCTTTTTGAGGCTGGATAAGCATAGATTTCCTCCAGTTCCACTAACAGGAAATATCACTCATTTGTCCCTCCCTTGTCATTTTATAACTATAATGCCAAGGGCTCAAAAATACATAATTCAATTTTGACTTCACAAAACTCCTGCAAGGTTAGGGTTTTTTAGTTTTTTTATTTATTAGTATATGTTTGTGACATACAACAATTTAATTCATTTGAGGAATATATATTATATATCTGTAGTGATACATATATATTATATATGTATACATATGTGTATATTATGTTATGTACAGTATGTGAATAATATTAAACATATACAATGTATAATATATATTTAATATATAATATATAAGTATATTTAATATGTAATTTATCTTTTTAAAAATCACTTCTTTGATACATTGATACTTTGTATTGAATGTTTGTTTTTTTGTCTTTTTCAGTCAGGGTCTCACTGTGCAGTTCAGGCTGACCTTGGGCTCATTTTGTAGCCCAGCCTGATCTCAGACTTACAGTCATCCTCCTGCCTCAGCCTCCTGAGTACTGGATTACAGATGAGCACTGCCATGCCCAGCTGTACTGCTTTTATTGTCACTATTTCATTGATTTCTATAACAATCTTTATGATTTCTTTCCTCCCACAATTTTTGGATTTGGATTGCTCCTATTTTCCTAAAACATTGTGATCAATAGATAATGTATCTGGAATCACTCCCTTCTTTGACCCAGAGATTATCCAAGAATGCATATTTCACTATCTTTCTCTTTGCACAATTTCTCTGGGGTTTTTTGTTGTTGTTAATTTCTAGTTTCATTCCATTATGATCTGATAGGATACAAAATATTATTACAATCACCTTATATATATTTAAGCAGCATGCTTTATGACCTAAGATGTGGCCTATTTTGGTGAGATTTTTACCAACTATTGAGGAGAATGTGTACTCTGCTACACGTACAGTATTCATTACAGACAGTTATTGCAGATACTTGTAATAGTACAATTGCTACTACATACAGTTGCTGAATTTTTGTGGTTAGCCTATTTATGAGGTGGGGTATTGAAGTTTTTATCATGACTGTATTGATATCTATCTGTTCTTTTATGTTAAGAAGCTTTTTGGTTGTAAAATCTGACATGCTGACATTTGGTGCATATATATTTACAAGGCACCTCTTTCTGGTGAGTTGTTCCTGCTCTCGATCCATAGTGCCCTTCTTTGTCTCTTCTGTTGAGTTTTGCCTTGAAGTCCAGTTTCTCTGAAATTGGGATAGCTACTCTTGTTTGCTTTCAGAATCAAGATTATCATTTTCCATGATTTTATTTACACCCTATATGTTTTTTTAAGGATGAAATATGTCTCTTGCAGGTTTTATATACTTGGGTTTTGTTTTTTAATCCAATCTTCCAATCTGTGTCTTTCAATTTTAGTGTTAAGACCATTTACACTCAGTGTTACTATTGAATGGAACTTACAGATTCATGTCATTGTATTATTTTTTTCAGGAAAGATTCTTTTCTATTTTACTATTATTTAACTACTCTCCCACTTAGATGTATTCTTTCCTTTGGGTTCTTTAGTTCTTTGTCTGTTTAGAATTCCTTGAGTTATTTTCTGCAATGCTGGTTTGTGGTCATGAACTACTTTAGATTCTCTTTGTTGCAGAATTGTTTTCTTTTCCAACAATTTTAAAGATAATTTTGCAGGACATAGTAATATGAACTGGCAATTATTCTCTTTTAGGGCTTGAAAAACTTCAAGCTCTCCTGGCATTTAAGGTTTGTGTTGAGAAATCTGCTAATGTTCTTAAGGTATGCTTTATTAATTTGACATATTCCTAATGGCTTTTAGTGTTTTCTCTTTGTCATGAATTTCTGGGATTTGGGCTATGGTTTGTCAAAGAAAAATTCTTTTCTGATTATGTCTATATGGGGTTCTAAATGCCTAATTTACTTGAGTATCTATTTCAGTCTCTAACTTTGGAAATTTTTCTACAATAGTTGAAGTAAACAAAATTTTTAGACCTTTGGCTTCCTGCCACAGTCTCTCACATTGGGACTTTCAGGCTAGCTCTTTCAGAGTCATCTAGGAGGTCTTGGGCAGAGTTCTTTTGATTTCTTGTTGTTTTTAGGATATCATTAAAGTAGCCTACTATATCATGCTTGTCCCAAATCCTGATATTCACTCTTCTGATTAGTGATGTCTGTCTGCATTGCTTTTTATTGTGTTTTTCATTTTCAGGATTTCTGCTTGATTCCTTCTCATAACCTCTAATTCTTTATTAAAGTGGCAATTCATATCCTGTATCTTTTAATTCAATCAGCTGTTTGTTTATGTCTACATTGAACATCTTGTTAACTAAATTCTTGCTCTTCTTATTTGCATCCTTTTTGGGCTTCTATAACATTTTAGTAATTTCTTCATGTATTTGCTTATTTATTACTTCTTTCATCTCTTCAAACACTTTAACGATTTAGACTTTTTGAGCCCTTTGTTTATAATTTCCTCTACTTCGATGTTGAGGAGAGTTATATGTATAGTTTTAGGTATTGCCTTATATTCTCATGATTCTTCTGTCTTTGTGTAGATTAATTTGGCTAGAAAGCTCTGCCACTATAGCAGAGATCCCTGGAATTGAACTGCAATGAGAGAACAACTACTAGTATTATCAGCACACAAAGAACCAATACACATACTAACGTATGTAATTTAGAACTTGATTAGCAAACTTTCTTTTCTTTCAATAACCCAGGAATACTAAGGACTTCAAATTGTGGAGAAAAGGTTGGTAGACATGAGATGCTAAAAGAAAGAATGATTAGAAATTTAAATAAAATTTAAAAAATTGAGAAAAAGAGAAACACATTGAAAAGAAGAAAAGCAGGGGAGAAAAATACAAAATAATTTTTCATAGTATTAAACTCATAAAGAAGGGGATGGGAGAGGGAGCTTGTGAGGATATATTTGAAGGTGAGGGAAAAGAAAAAAAGGAAGGATTTGTAATTAGAAAGTATGCCAGTCTCATAGCCACTGTATCCAATTTGTGAACTGGCAGAAATCTCTGCTAGAATATCTAAGCAATGACTTTCAGGGAGGGAGAATCTGACAGGTAACAGAAAACACTTTAGAAACAAAAATAGCTCTACTCATACACAATTGCTTATAAATATAGTCCTGTGCTATCCACTCTAAAAAGGGAAAAATTAGTTTTTACTTTAAAAAGGGGTAGGACCAGTGATATAGCTCAGTGGCAGAGCACCTGCCTGGCAAAAGCAGAGTCCTGAGTTTGATTATGAGCACCAGTCCACAAAAAAAGAAAAAAAGAAGGAGGAGGTGGGGAGACTCGAGAAAGCATGAGAGAGAAAGTGAGGGAGGAGAATGGGAAGAGGGTTTGTAAGTGGATAGTGAAAGAGGATGCAAGGAGACTGAATCCAGTTAGTGACCTAACAAATACACTAACAATAGAAAAAAACCATGAGACACCCCTTGCAGAGGAGTAAGCTAATGTAATATATATGATAATTTCTAAGTGTGCTGGGGATGGTGTTAGCTTGAGAAGTTAGATGTACCCACACCTTCTCAAACCTTGACTGGAGGGTCCACAAAACATAGTAATGCACGTTGAATGAATGCTCACACAGAATTAATTTCTTTAAGAGGTTGAAGAACTATGTAAGTATTTTATTACACAGATATATTGTGGCCAGCAGTTAGGAATATTTTCTTAAAATAGTGTTGTAAAGTGAAATTATTTGGCAAAAAGAAATACACACAGTAAAGTGAAATTGATTTTCAAAAAAGATATTCCTTTCAGTAATACTCTGGTCTAGAAAATCTGCTTCAGCAGAAGATACATAGAAATGGATTAACAGGTAAAAAGCAAATAACTGCTATAATATAACTGTCACTTCACACACTTTGTTTCTAATCACCACCACAGCCTTTAAGGGATATATCACAATTGCCATATTACAGATAAACAAACTTATCTGTAAGTGAGGAAACAATAGCTTTTCTCAAAGTCACATGGCTATTACATGTTAAATCTGACATTCAAAGGAAGGAATCTTAAATCTCCAAGGTCAATACTGTACCATTATATCAAATTTCTTCTTTTGTCTCTACTTTAGTACCTATGGTGTCAGCTTTTGAAGAGTCACAATTTTTTGAAGCATCTTATTTTAGGAAGATATATATAATGCACATATCAAATCACCCCCAATCACCAGCACTGTTTTATGTATCTCATAGCATGCTTGGTTGAGCAATTGTTCCTCTCCATGTGGCATTAGCCATGGAGGTGAATGTAAAGTTGGGCTGCCCACATCCACGTATGCTCATTCACTTAGAGGACTGGGACTTAGCCCTGAGTGCTGCTGGCAGGACATGCACCTGGACAGTCGGCTTGTTTTTGTTGTTGTTTGGTTTCTTTTGTGTTTTTACAGGAACATCTCTCCTGGAATAGTTGAGTTTTCTCATAACGTGACAACGGAGTTCTACCAGTATGCATTGCAAGAGACGAAATAGAAAGTTAAGAGTATCTGGAGCCTCAAATCACAGTACCTATGACAAAGTCCCTCTGTCATATTCAGAAGAGTCAGAGAGCCCATGCAGACCTAAGGAGAAGAGAAATAAACATAGAGCCTTCCCTCACATATGGAACTCAGTTAGCAATCATCATTCTGAATATACATACACACAAGTTATGTGTGATATATAATTATTCTATAATAGCTCACAAGCTCTAATACCTCAAAAGTGCTATTTTCACATCTCATATTTCTCTATTTTCTTTAATCTTCTGCAGGAATTTTAATTTTCAAAAAAAAAAAAACATTGCCTTAAGATTTGCCTCTATACTAAAAGTGGTTGAAGAGAAAAATACTCAATTAAGGAAAAAGAATTATTAGCTTTTAGTTTTTCTCTCTTTTGCTTTATGACCTGGCTTTATGACTTCTTGGTTAAGTCACCAGCAGGAAGTTGCAATTTGAGAAGTGATAACTCTGAATTCAAGACATGGTTTCCAGCATGATAGCAGTTAAATAAATATTGCTTCTCCCTCAATAAAGCCTTACAAAGCATTGTGCTTCACTGAATGACCACTACAGAGTCTCCATTTCTCAATTACAGATCAAACTGGCCTGTCTTCATCAGTGTCTTATCTAGTTAGAATTCAAATGAGGCATCCATTTGCAAATTCATACAGAATTCACTCCAAGCCAACACAGGTGTTTCTGGCTCATTGGTAACTGTAAGCATGGCTGAAGCATTTCCACTTCATTAAAAATTTCCCCTCCTCTCACATCTGTGCTGAGACCCCACTCTCATGGTTGGCTAAGCATACTAACTTTAGAAGTTAACCAATTCATCACATAATTGATTTTCCCAACTTAAGTAACAATGGGATTCCAACATAATCCTCATATATTCACCAAATTTAAAACCTTCTGCTTCTTGACACTCCTAATCTAAATAAGGATTTGCTCCTGCCAGCATCTCCCCCTGGAGACTCTCCAAGGAAACCCAGGCATTTTCTTGAGCCTAATGCCCAAATAAGCCTCAGGCTACTGATAATGTGGCCTGCTCAGAAGGGCAGCCATAGTGAAGGTATAAGACATGAAGCAAGACTTCATTGGTGGTGCAGTGGAAAATTCTTTTGTCAACCTATCTCTATTTGGATGGCAAATGCATACAAGATGAGTCCACGAGATGATGTGCCTGACCCATCAAGTCACACTCAAGTTCCTCAGCTATGATTTAGCGCTGTTTCTTGCTTCTAACCCTCTTTCAGAACATTATCAATAACATTATGTCCATTTGAAAACATAGTTATAGGTGGACTCCTAAACTCTGCTCACCCATGTAAAAGATGTGGACAGAATTTACAAATTTAGGTTTGGATTAAGATTACTGGTGCTAGTACTAAAAGCACCACAGTGAGTCAAAGATTGGACCCAGATCCCTAAATTTTGAGAGACCCTGTCTACTCCAGATTCTAGCCACCTCTCACCTTGCTTATCTACCCTTGAACATTAAGTATGATGAAAAACAGTGTTTTATTTCCTCTGTCCTCTGCACAGTATGCCAAAACTTGAGCAAAAGGCTAATTAAGTTACCTCCTCCTCGTGAAGTTATGAAAGTTGATGCTATATAAAATTTCTCCAACAGCAACAACAACAAAACAATATAATGTAGAGTGTCCTAATTACGCTCTTTTGAACTGCTTCATATTTTTGGGGACAGCTTCTGTGGAGAGCAGTAACTATTTTGTGAGAGAAGAATAAAGAACTAATTCAGTCTTTGTTTTATTTAGCTACAAAATTAAAGCAATGGAGCTCACTACTTAACAGGATTTCATGTAACATTATACCTGAATATACACACTGAGAGATTCTTTACTGCCAGTGAGTGTTTATAATGTAACAGTATACAGCATGTTAAGAATCCCAAATCGGAAATGTATGGAACCAGAAAGGTTTCAGATTATGGCTTTTGGATTTTAGAGTAATTGCATGTGTATAATGAGATATCTCAGGGGTGAGATCCAAGTCTAAATGTGAGATTCACTTTTGTCTTACATATACTTCATAGGTAAAGCCAGAAGATCATTTCATATTACATTTTAAATAATTCTGTATATGAAATAGGATTTTATAAGATGAAGTTTTCCACACAAGGCATCATTTTGGAATATTATGGATTTTGGATTTTTAAATGAAGGATTTTCAACCCATACTTGACAATATATAATATGCATAAAATAGTATAATTGTTCTCATAGTAGAAATGTTACTCAGCAAAAAGGAACACAAAAGTAGCCTACATAGCACATGCTGTCATACCCTTTGACCTAATAATTCACATTTTCATTTTTAGAATACATTCTGTCTAAGCCTAGGTTTTCAAACCAAGAAATTTTAAGACAAAATTTATATATAAGGTTTTGGTAAGAAAGAGTGTGAGCCAAAGGATTTTGGAATAAGGGAAAAAAGGAAATAAGTCAGAGAAGGAGATAAAACAAATACAAAATTGCATACAATCAATTTAGCAGTTGTCATATCAGAAAACACACATGGTTGCTCAGTAACAAAGTCTCCTGAGAGGGCGTATGGAAACACTGCATTTGGCAATAGGCCCTTGGATGGAGGAAGAGTAATTTATCCACTACAGTTAGGTCCCTTATGTTTGTTCTTTGGCATTGATATTATAGACCCTTGCGGGCCTGTGAAATATAGGTTTATCTTCTTGGAAGGTGACCCAGGTACATCTAGCAGAACACTGTGATTAAGCAAATTGGATGAGGTATGCAACCTAAATCCAGCCCAAATACAAATAAACTCTTCTCCATGTACTTAAAGGATATTTATTGCAGCATTTTTATAAACAAAAAAACTAAGAAGCTAAATGACCATGAATAGAGAAATAATTAAATATTCAAAGGCACTCCCTTATCATAGGCAGATGAGAAACAATGATGTAGGTCTGTATCTATCCAAAGATATGTCAAGGAATTCTTTTAAAGTTGCAGAATTACACATGCACAATTCATTTTGATGCAAAAGGAAAAAGTTATAAGACATATGATATACATATAACATGTATAGAAAAATGCTGACACGCATCAAAATGTTAGCTACTACAATTAGAATATGGAAAATCCTCTAAAGGGAGATTTCACATTTTTATCTACGCATTTCTACACAATTTTAAAATGTTAATAAATTAAAGGAAGAAAGCAAGGAGGTGAGAACACAGGGTTAGGATGTAGGTAGATTTAGCTACAAAACCAATGAAATTTATCTCTTGCCTTTCCAGAGGCTGGGAAAGCCAAGATCAAAGGAGCACTAGATTTCATTTCTGGATCACTTCCTGATTTGCAAAATACTAATTTGCTGTGTTTTTGTATGGAAGAAGGAATGAGGGATCTCCTTAAGGTTGTTTTTATAAGAACAGTAATCCCATCCAAAATCTCATGACCTAAGCATCTTCCAAAAGTCCCCTACTTTAATACTGCACCTTAGGGTTAGAATTTCAACATATGAATTTGAAGAAGGAGGCACACAAACATTCCAGCCACAGCAATTGCCTCTGAATTCTGTGGGATGACTGTGCCAATCAAGCGATAGGTGACCTAACTTCAGTCTCAATCCTAACGTAACTGTGGACCTTTGTAAGAGCTTTTCCTTCAGAAGAGTTCAAATGACATGTTTTAACACCTACTAATAATGGATGATAGATGGAAGTTCACTATTAAGATGAAACAGAGTTTGAATAACTTTTGTTAAATGATGCATACTGAAAAAGCCATCATGCAGAGAAGGCCCTAGAAAGAAATATGAATGAAACAGAAGAAACAACAGACAAACCAAACCATCTCAGTCAAATGTGGTCTCAGATCATTTGAGTGAAAAGAGACAAAGTAAGTGAAAGAGCAGAACAATCTAACAAAAGAGTTGCTGTGTTTGTTAAAGTGACTTTGGGAAAATATGCTTTATAAATGTGTCCTAAGTGATAGCAATGAAAACAGCTACACCTACCCTCTAATAGCAAGTGGTGAGAAATAAGAGCTCTCTTAAAGCGTGAAGGACTGGTCTCATTTTATCCAATGCCTCTGAGCTAGACAAATGAAGGAAATAAATCTTTGTAATTGGTAAATAAGATGTTTTGTTCTGAGGCAGCTCTACTAAATGTGATCATTTAAGTCAATAGAGTTAGTGGCTCCATGCATTCGAAGCTGTTGTCTCGTGCGTCTTTTTAGTGCTTTTTTTCAAAGGTCACTGAATTTTAAAGCAGAGATAGACCTTAAAGGTGATCTTACAAACATCTCATGTCTAAAATGAAAAAACAAAAATTAAAAACTGAAAGCACAGGCACAGAAAGTGATGGGGTGCAGTGTCACTCACATGAGAGCAGGACACAGAGGACTGGACATGTCCCTGGCTGTCCTCTGAGGATCTGTCTCCCACTTAGGGAGTCATTCACCTTTTCCAGACTTCTGCCACCCCCTCTACAGAATAAGATTAACCTCTGAACTCCCTGCCATGTTTACACTGTTGTGAATTATTTCTCTTAGGGAAATAACAGAACATTTTCTGACCTAAAGATAAGTAGTCACACCCTTTCCTTTTTTATATGGATTAAGTAGGGTCTGAAAATAGGGAATGAATTATCCAAGCATTTGCAGCAAGAATTTGCACAGAGAGAATTAAGAAATTGACTTTTCCCCAAAATAAATATCTTTTTAATTCTTATCTTTAAAATCCTCCAAGCTTGTTTTTAAAACCCCAGTGCAGGAAAATTATAATAAATCACGAAAATTTCATCATTTAAAAGTTAAACAATTGAAAGTTTGTTGAAAATATATCCCTAATTAACTCCAATTCTCTCTCCCACTTTAACTAATATCTTTTCTCCCCAAGTAGAGCTGGTAGAAAAGCCTTAGTTCTAATTTATTACTTGCTAAACATACTAATGCCCCCCTGGTTTGAATATGGTGTGGAATTTCATAATCTTATGAAACCGAAGCATCAAGGGCACAGGTCCAGGCTGAGGGCATGCAGAGCTGAATTGGCAGAAATATTCCTCCCTCATTCACCTCACTCACTCTGCTTTCCTGAGGAAATCTGTTCTTGGGTAAGAAGGAACCATGACCAGAGGAAGAATTTTGTGCTTGCTCATGTCACTTGGACTTCATGGGGTTACAGTGTACTTCAGTTCTGGATCTGGCAATATCACACATGCAGATTGGAGATGCAACACCCAAGTCTTTAGTTGAGTGACTTGATGACCTATACCAATGTCCCAGTTTTAATGTGCACAGGTGGTAGTCTTCAGTACTGAGGAAAAACCCCTGAGATTTGGTTCCAGCTGCGAGTCTAAAGTCTGAATTAATGTTATATGCATTATATGACATCTCACATTATGGACCATCATCAGAGAACACGATGGGCCATCATAAGAGACTGAGTGCTCAGAAGAAGAAAAGTTAGATCAAAATGGAGACTTGAGCCTTTCAGTTGAGAATCTAAAAGGAAACATGACATCTGATTTTGAACAAGTCCACATAAAGTGTCATACTGATCATATAAATATTTGTGTGCATTTTTAAAATAAATGTCATTGTGTTATGCATGCCATCAGGCACTCAACTTTTTCACTGGCACCCTTATTAGTGGCTGTCTGCTGTTCTTTAATAAATAAGTCATAATTATTTGTCTCCTTATTAATTGAACTTGAATCTTCTTACACTCTTTGTGTACAGTAGAAAACAATGCTAAGATTCTCATAGCTAATATTTATCTTTTGACATACATGGTTGATTATTTCCTTAAGATAATATCTTAGAAGTTGAATAGCTGAGTCAGAAAGGATTCAGATTTCTCCTTTGGTGCCTCTACCTAACATACTTTGAGAAATATAGAATTAATTTGTACCATACCAATGTTACAGGAGACTGTCATTTATCTATACTTTATTTAAATGTTTATAATATTTCATATGCAAATCTAATAAATGAGAGGGAAAGTTGCTTATTGTGAAATGTCTAGAATGTTGATTATATATTTTCATATTTATTGGTCATTTTTATTTATCCCTTTGTGAATTACCTCTTTATGTCCTTAGTACATTTTTCCTATAAGGTCATTAATCTTTTTCTCAATGGTTTCTTGGAGTCTTTAGAATGCATTCTAGAGACTATAAATACATTTTATATTATACTATAAAACATTTTAGAGATATGGCTAGACTATATTTTCTCTTTCATTCTTTAAATTTTATTTCATGACATCTTTTCTACATGAAAATTCATCATTTTAAGTAGTCAAATGTGTCAGTACAGTGTTACCTCAGTTCATGAACTTAGTTAGTTCTATGATTTTGACAAACATGGCCATGCTTGATTTTGTGCAGGAAAGGTGGCTGCAGTCATATTTATCACCCAATACAGAGTTTGCAAAAAAAAAAAAAAACAAACAAAATTTTGCCAGGTACTCCTGCTGGCAAACCAAATTGTCTGCAAGCAAAAGTGTTCATGAACCAAGGTTTCACAGTACTTTATTCTGTGATTTCCACCTGAGGTGTTATACTTAGAAAAGGTCTTCCTCAGCCCCCCAGTAGCACTACATCCCTATTTTCATCTACTCCTTGTATGACATAACTTCTACATTTTTAGCTGTTGGTCCATTAAGAATTATTTTAAAGCTGCCACGGTTTTCAATGTCTAGCCATTTGCTTCAAAGTTATTCAGTAACCTATGTTTTCTTCACTGACTTAAAGTGTTAATTCTCAGTGATCTTGAGGCTTTTCCTAGAATTTTTTTTATCTCACTTATCTATCAGTTCCTTACTCCTCTGGTACATGGTTGGTTACTGATAATTTAAATAGTTCTTAATATTGGTGAATTCTTTGAAAATATTCAAAAAATGTAATAAATTCTGTGACTCAGATGTATGAAAGCAATCTAAGAAAAGGAAGATATTGACCTGCACTGATGTAGAAAATACTCAATGGAAAACCACAACTGATAATATCAACTTCCAGCCATAGAGGAAGAATTCTCACTGTATTGATTAGGGTTCTCTGGCTCACAAGTGGATAATATATTGTGGACTTTCCTGCCTCAGACACTATAAACCTATTTCACCAATCCCATAGTAGGGCAAGAATTCCCCAAAATAGGAGTATCCACAATATTTGTGTATTTTCTAGAGAGCAGAAAGGCACTGAAGCTGCTCAGTCCAATGAGCTGGAAGCCTAAGAATGAAGGGGATTAAGAATGCAGCACCAGACTAAGACGCAAGACCTGAATGCTCTCTAGAGAGTCACTAGAATGTCCAGGCTGGAAATCTGGAGAAACTGAATCTGATGTCCACAAACAACAGCAGCAAGACACACCAACTCAAGCAGAATGGAGCTTTTCAAATGTGCACCAAGTTCTTTTTCTTTTACTCCATCCCTTGGTTAAATGCCTGTTGAATGGTACCACCCACATCAGTTGGGTCTCTCCCTACAGTTTGCTAAACTGCATGCCAATCATTTCTGGCAATACTCCACAGACACAACAGAACTGTGCTTCACTAATCTACTAGGTATTTCTTAATTCAGTGAGGTTATATGGCCTGATTAACTGTCAGACTTAGCTGCTCAATGAGGGGAAGAGTCTTAAGAAAAATTCCTGGATGTCCACAATGCAGTTCATATAAACACTTGTTTCTCTATCATGCATTATGACAAGACTCATCAAGAAATTCTCACCAAAACTGTCCCACAATTTTAACACTATCTTTTGCTTTTTCTGTAGGCTTTTAATAAAATCATATTTCAAGAGCATCAGGTATTTTTTCTCAAATGATTCACCCAAACAAACCCTTTCTAAAATTTCTTATACAAGATGACATTTTTTTCATTCTTCACAAATTGTGCTTCTGCCCTCTTGGAAATTTCCTGGAACTTTTAAAGATCTAGACATTCACCTTTTATAAGGACACTCCAGGCTACATGCTCAGTATTAGATAAGAAGCATCAACCTTGGAAAACTACAGTTGCCTCAAGTATGGAAATACATGTAAGCAGCATTTCTGGAAACAAGTCCTGTGTCCTCTTACCTGCTCAAGCCCTGAACTCTCTGCTCCTCCAACTTGTTTCCAAGACAGATTCAAGATGTGCTGGTGACCTAGGTTTCTAGATTCCTAGTGCCTGGATTCTGGTCTTTATTTTGAGCAAGGGTCTAAGGTGATTCTTTAATTCAGGCCATATATTGATTGTTTCTAATATATAGATTCAAAGTACATAACATTATAACTTTATATGTTTTGAAAAATTTAATAAATATTTTGGCAAGAATTTTTTTGCTCAGTCTTTCAGGGTCTAAAAAAATACTCTAATTTCTTCAGGTAGATAAATAGATAGATGATAGATAGATAGATAGATAGATAGATAGATAAGATAGATAATATCCCCATGAGCTCATTAATCTTTCAAATAGTTCATTTCAGTATCTCTCATTCCATGTAGATTTGCCGGTATAAATCTCAGTTTAAAACAAAATAAAATAGCAAATGTTTCAAGGTACTCTTATGTACATAGATGCATTTTGATAAATAAATCCACTGCGATTATCATTGATATGACAAATATAAAAAATCATGTAAAATTCGTGCCTTTGTTAGGATATCTACTGAGAATGCCACATGCATTCTTATCTGCACAGGGTGAGATATTTTCAAAGACAATAGGTATTTTTGAATTGGTCCCATCATAAAAATTCCCAGTTTACACACACACACACACACACACACACACACATCTACACACAATAGCATAAATTCTGTAAACAATCATTGTGAACTAATGGGGTTCATCAAATAAAATGTGACATTATGCATTGTACTAGTCATTTGCTGAATCAAGATGACATTATTTTTATTAACTTTAGTGAAATTGATGACATACCTAAAGAAAAAACAGATCATTTCTCTGTCTCTGAAAGCATCAAACATTGAAATTAGCAAGGTGTGATTTATCTTTGGGTCCTAGAATTTTATATCAATGAGCAAGGGCTTTTATTATCTTTGCATGGAGGCTCCTGTTTTAGGCAACAAAGAAATATCATTTCACTGAAAAGCACATTTGCTAGGCAGCTGTTGCTTATTTGTGTTTCCTGTCTTAAATAAGCCAAGGGACAAGAAAAGCATAAAGCATGATCACTAGCAGCCTATTTTAAAAGTCAGCCTTATAGTTCCTCAACCCAACAACACCCAAATGCAATGTTCTCTGAGGGTGGAAATTCTTGACTAACCTCATGGTTAAAAAAAAAATTACTCTAATAAATTTATGCCATCATAAAATCATCTGAGCTCAGCTAAACCAGTTTTATGGATATAGTTAGACGGCATTATTTTAAAATTATGCTGGAGGCAAAATGACAGCAGTGAAGGCCATGCATACAAGAAATTATGTCCTGATCTCTTCACACTGATACTAGTTCTAGTATGTATTTTTTAAATGATCACATTCAGATACTAAATCCATTTTCAATTATTTCATTAAGAAAAGAACAAAATCTCATTTCATGTGTATTTTTCCCTTTGAGTGCTTTACCCCCCAAAATGGCAATAATATTGTAAAATATTTATTCCATTAGTTTTAGGTAATTGAAATGCCAAGAGCTAAACGCTTAATCTCTGCTGGCAGTGAGAGCTGCCTGCTGTCATTTTTTATTAAGTCCTTTTTTGCTGCTTTTTTTGCATAGTCAATAACAGTGTCTAAACTCAAGCAGAGATATAGAGTAACATTTAAACGGCAGCCTAAGATAAGGTAATGTTTACACTCAGGATAATATGAAAATGTCCACTCCACAGGGGCAAAGATTTTTCTCCAGGTTAACTAATTAGAAGGTTTATTAACTTCATTCATTATTCTGACAAGCCCAGAGATCTCTAAACACTGCTAACTTCTTAAGCACCTTATTCCCTAAAGAACTGGTGTGTGTTGGAATCAGGACAGGTAGATGCTGCCCAGCACTTGATATTTGTCTTCCTATGCCTGCAACAGTACAAAAACAACACAGAGCAACCATTCTTAAGACCTTCGGGGGCACTGACAAAACCTCACTGGGGTCCCTGTCATCTTTATGGCACCTTCACCCCTCCAACTGGTTTATGTACACTGTTCCCAGCTTGACTGGGATCAGTTACTTATCACCATGATAAACAGACAGCAAACCTATCTGCCTTTAGTGGAACTAACTGGGAAGAAGAAAGTGTATTTTAGCCAGAAGGGAAGCAAGCATGCCCAGTGCTCCCTGCCACATCACATGGCAAGAGATGAACCCCCAGGACATCTGTTTGTTTTGTTTTGTTGTTCATTTGTTTATTTTTGTACTGGTAATCGAACTCATAACCTCATGCTTGGTAGGCAGGCATTGCACCATTGAGCTACATCCCCAACTTGATCTTGGGAATTCTGGACTCTGAGTCATGAAACATGACAACCTTGTATCTTAGCTCTATTTATCTTGTATTGTATTTTCTGCCAAATATGAGTGTTTGTTATTGCCAATATCCTCATAACTTGAGCCTAAATTTTAATGGCTCTCAACCAATGCAGTAAGGTGCAGGGAAAAGCATGCTGACATTACAAAAAAAAAAAATCTGCGCCAAAGACCAGTCTTGGCCTAAGAGGTGCATGACCTGACTCAAGATACTTAACTTCTCTCAACTTTTTCTCATCTGTAAAGTCAGAGCAGTACCTACTTCACAGAGCTATTGAGATCAGCATTAGAAAAGATGGGAGGCTGTGTAGAGAAATGGTTTAACCATCGACTCTAGAGCTGAATCTTGGCTTTAATTTTTGGCTGTAAAATTTACTATGTTTATTGCCTTGGACAAGTTATAAGTCTATTTAAGGTTAATTTTTTAATACATACAAATACAGTATTCATAGCATAGAATGACTTATTAGGGTAACAAATATCTCTGGAGTGACTTCCATGAGCTAGGGATTAGGAATATTGCAGAAAACTTAATAGATAATAATCCCTTCCTTGAAGAAGCTTAGGCATCAGTGAGTAAAATTTATATAATAGTACTTTGGAAGCAATAGACCTACAGAGAAAAATAGAATAGAAAAGGAGATATTGAATATAAAATCCTTAGCTCAGTGCCTAGAACCTAGTAAGTACCAAACAGAAGCTGTCATTTCTCCATCTATATTAAGTAACCTCCTATACTGTTACATTCATAACAGTAAGTGTTGGCTTTTCATAAGTTGTTCTGTAATTTAAATTTCATTATTGTTCTGCAATTTGAGAGTAAGAAGAGCAGATAAGTGAGGTATCACCAATGCCTCCTCCAAATCTAAAATCTGAGTTTTTTTAGACAGTGGTACACTGCTGAGCCCCCCTGGCTCTATGGAAGAGAAGAGCCCATGTTCATTAGGAGTTTTGTCCAGTGAGTCAGTGTAATACTAAAAGAAGAGGAAGATTTTTGTCAAGAGCTTATAAGAAAGAGAAATAACTTCTGAAACTGGAAGAACTGTTTCCAAAAAATATGACAAAACAAAACTTTGGAAATTTAAAGAGAAGGACTAACTCTGGGACCAAGATAAAACTTGGCACAAGCACTGCCTGTACACTGTGGGAAGTTAGGTGCTGCGAAACCTGGCTCCAGGGCCTCAGGGACAGTGCCCTCTGCCCAGCTTTGAGCTGTTCAGAGAGTGCTGATAAGCCCTGATGCAACCAGAGCAGCAGCCACTGTTTTTCCCTTTGAAGGGGATCATGTTTTAAGAAGTAAAATTGATTTGGGATACAACTGTGAATCTGCTGTGACTACTGTTCTGGAAGTAGAAGGTGACATGTCTATTAAACAATCAATCTCTGTATTTTATAGCTAGATTTTATTTGAAAATAAAAGACAAACTCCTTGTGTTATGAAGCTCCTTCCATGTGGTAATGACTTAAGAAAAAAACAGCTGAATTTAGATCAAAAAAATTCCCTTCACTGTCTGCTGTAAACAATGACCCACTGCACTCATGTTTTAAAAGACGATCTCCCTGCTGAACAATGCTTTGTGAAATGTGTAAGAAGTGCTAGATTCCCCCGTGCAAATGGAAGTGGGAAATACGGTTGCCAACTAGATGGTAGTGGGTAAAGTCAGTGTTGGAGAAAAGAATGCAGTTTCCCCACTTTCATTGCATTCTTTCACACAAAGCCTGTTGAAATATATTCTTGCTTATTCTCTTCCCATGTTTTGCACCTCCCACATGCCTGCAGGTAATAGGTAAGTAGTGAGTTTGAGGGAAAAGGGCCAAAGAGCATGGCTCACTCCATTTCTGTCTCCCTTGTCTCTTTGGAAAAAGATATAATCCTCTCTGCACAGGGAGTCAGGAAGGGGAGGCCTGGGTAGCTCAGTGCTTTATGAAAATCTATCCATTTGGAAAAATTGTTTCCAGACTACACACCACTCCTGCTTCTGGAAGACTAGTAGCATACATTCACCATTATAGTTCTCCAAGTAATAAATCACAAGATCAGGCTTTATCTGGTATTTCAGAAAAAGACAAGACTCACCTTCAAACTTCTGGGACATTGAGTAAGGAGCACTGAAGAATGAACACAAAAGAAGATATGCAGGTTTGAAGATTCTATAGGAAAATAAATGACCAAGAAAAATCTAAACTATTTTGAAAGAGCACAGTTTCGGAGAACTCAGATTTGTTGATTTCAATATTTACCGTAGATCTACAATAATCACAGAGCATAGCATACAAACATACACATGTAGATACAAGGATACACATGTAGATAAGTGCTACAAAATGGAATCTCTGGAGGTGGACCCTTGTATATATGGACATTTGTCTTTTGACAGAAGTATAAGATAAGTCAACTGAGAAAGGATAGTCATTTTTAAAAATAATGTTAGAATACACTGAGTGTCCAAAAGAAAAAACAAAAAGATCTAGAAGAGAATTTTAAAAAGTAATTATTACCTTGACAAAGATTTATTAGATAGGACACAAAAAACATAAGCAAAAATTGGTCAAGCAGACTTCAGCAAACATTAGAGTCAAGTTTATGCAATTATCTTATCCCTCCCACAGAGCTGGCTGTTAAGTATTGATCAGTACTTTTATCATTCTAGCTCTTCTCGAACCAGAGCCAGAGGGCTTGGGTTTCCCTCCTTACTGGTTGTCTGCAGTTTACAATGGCTTGGTTCATGGATGAGGACTGTTTGGCAAAGAGAACAGCTGCCAAAGCGAGTCTTTACCTAGAAGATTTGTAAAAGGTCTTTCTAAAAATGTAGAAATGTTGGACTCAGAAAATCAATAGTGTAGTATGCTGGGCCTCTATAAAGATATCAGCCCTGATATGGATGAAGGTGCGGAGGTACTTACCTAATCTCTGGTGCAAAACACAACCTGCATAGATGCTAGGCATTTGGACTTTGCAAGATAAGGTCAAGAATTGGACCTTTAGTGGGTTCCTTGAGCTCAGGTGCAGTCACTACAGCTTTTCCTATATTTCACTCTTCTAAATTATCCAAGTTACCCTTAAGACACATGGTCAATGACAGGATGTCTTAATTACTTCCTTCACCTCTGAGACACAATATTTAACACTCCAAGGTAAAAGAAAGAGAGACTTATTTTGGCTCATGGCTCAGTCCATATTCAGCTGACTCTAATATGGGACAACATGACAGAGGGATGTGGGAGAGGAATAGTTGCTCAGGACATGGTGGTGTGGTGGAGAAGAAGCTGAGATGGAAAGGAGGAGTTAGACAGGGAGTTTGACACTTCCACTCTTTCACCCGGTGAGCCATCTCTTCTGACCAGACTCCACCTCCTAACCAGTCAGCTCTGTAATCCTTCATCATCCAGCCATCGTCCCCAAGCCCCATCTATGAGAACATGAGGTTCTTCAAGGGCATCTAGATGTAAATCACAGCACAAACAATAGACTTTCCTAGTACAGATAACGGAGATCTTATGAGGCAAACTATTTGCTGCTTTTAAATGTGACTCATGTGCTATAATTACTAAGGTTTTAAGTTTGCATTTTTAGTACTAAGCACTTGTACAAAGGGAAAAATAAGAAAAAATTTTAAAACAAAAAAAATTGAAGGAGAAAATAAAAGGACATTGAATAAGATCTAGTGATTGCATCTACCACCAACACAACTTTGTAAACTGAATAAACCAACAATAATATTTCTACTCCCTAGGACAGGACACAGTGTAACTAATTAGACCCTGGCTATTGGGTATAGTAAAAGCATATTACCCAAATTAACTTCCTGCTTGAAGGTTTTCTCCTATCTGAGTTTATTTTATAGATGATAGACTCCAAAAAACCAATATAAACTGTTTGGCTTCCTCATAAAGCAGAAATTTAGATTTCCTACTTCGAAAAGATGATCCTACAATTTATTCTCCAAACATGGAATTTTGATACTGCAAGAGGCTACTATAAATCATTACTTTGGGATAAGAAACATGCCAGTACTGTCCAGGGACAGTGAAACTTACAATCAGTCTCCTCACTGACCATGAGTCACAGCCATGAATTTGAGCAGCAGCAGGTTCTATGTTTGGGGTGGGGGAGGGAAGAAAAAGAAGAAAGAAAAAGAAAAGAAAGAAAGAAAAAGCTTGGCCTGGAGTAACTGTGGTCAGGATGAGGAATCAGTGTGTTCTCTAATTGTGATAGAGTTAAGGTCAGTAATGGTAATTACTAGCCCCTTAACTTTGGGATCACACAAGTGAAGCTTGTTAGAGATTGGCATGGTCTAATTCATCTTCTGGGGTCCTAATGAGATCATAATCTTTCCAGAGAAAACTACTGAAAGAACCTCAGTTTTACCCAAAAGACTATTCTTGGCTAAAAGTAAGCAAAATAAGGAATAGTAGAGAAATGCAATTCCCTTCAACTTAACTCACAAGAGCAAACACATTTTATTTCTCACTTAATCCCTTTGTATTTGAACTTGCAAAAAGATTTAATTTTTGGACTAATTACTCCCTAGGAATTTGATAATTAGAGGGTATTTATATTCAATTTGAGCAATCTCTATATTCTTGAAATTTTATTATTGAGTATATCTTAATATTATCATTTAATTTTATTGTAGTATCTCTGGTGGGCTGCACTGCAAAACATGGCTAGACATAATTTGGAGTGGAAAACAGAACTGAGAATGAATGTTCATCTGTAGGTATAGGGTGGCCTCAGAGTTAATTCAATTAATGCATACTTCTGCCCCATTTCAGCACCATCCAGGGGCAAAATCTGTGCTGCCCACCAGAGGCCTCAGTGATACCCCAGTGATTAAGAGTGGAGATGGCTTTTAAACCAATGCTGACTTTGTTGAGATCACAATCGTGTCACTAACAGAAGGATGTCCATAATCTTGGACTTCTCATTCCACAAAGATAAAAAACACTTTACTATCATATCCCTGATTTATTTCCTCTCTCTTCTGCAAGAGAGGCAGAAGATACCTCTTTGAGGTATTAACCAAGCTACATGTTTGTGCAGAAATGTGATCTCTCTCTTCCTCTCTCCCACCCAGTGGGAGGCAGTGGTCTAGGGGAAGGTTTGCCCTTCAGACGCCAGCCTCCCTCAGCCACATTCCTTTACAGCAAAGTTAGCAAACACATTTCATTTCTCCATTTGTTTTCTCTTTTATCTTCTCAGCTAGTTCAAAATCTCATCGAAAAAGAGCAGTATTATTCATTAGATCCCTAGAAGGCCCCCAGCAAACAGCTCATATTGAGTAAGTACTTGAATGCTCCTGAGAGCTAATATATACAAATCACACCAAAGACAAATGGGTGCAGAGAAATTCCTGAATAAAGATATTGACATATATAAAGAAGTGCATCAGCCATATGGGGGCAGCATTTAATTTGCCCAAGAATACAGAGTTTTAAAAAAATAGATTGTGAGGTAAATGTTGACTACTGAAGCTCTCTTCAGTAGTCCATATCAGGAGAGGGGGTGTCTTGACATGTAGGCTTTGTTAAACATTAAGTGTACAAGAAAAGTCCTCAAGCAATGTGTTTCTTACTGTCTATTATAGAATTATTGGAAAACCCAAATAATAAAAACAAAAATCAATGATCTAAAGTCTGACGCCACATAAAGAATCAGGGCTAATATTTTAGTGTATATCTTTGCACTGTTTCTACAGTTAAAATACAAGATTTTATATAAATTTTTTACCAAAATTGCTTCTCATTTCATTGCTGTGATGTTCTTCAAATATCAGTACATATGCTACCACATAACACGTTTCTTTGTTTGTCTGTTTGCCTGCTTTTGGTACCAGGAATTGAACTCACACCTCATGCCTGCCAAGCAGGCACTGGGCCACTGAGCTATATCTCAGACCCCACATGGTACTTTAAAATCAGTGCAAATTTCACATGTTCTAAAGTGATCTATTTTACCCATCATGAACACTAGCGTCGTTGTTTCTAGTTTTTTCTGTATAAAAACAAAACCACAAAGAACACATTTATGTGTAGTCTTTACCCATACAGATTAGATTAATTTTCCCAAAATGTATTTATATCATGTTATGGAGCACTTTGGATACATTATATTATTTTATCCTCATAAAAGCCCATGAGATGCCACCCTCTCAGTTTTGCATACAAGTAGGCCAAGTTTAGGGTTAACTTCTCACATAACTAACTAGAGGAAGAACTGGAGTTAGAATCCACATGTCTTTTACTAAAGCTGGGCCCAACCACATGGTGAAACTCTCCTAGTGCTTCTAGACCTGGTAAGCTTTTTCCCAGGTAAGTCATTCTTTGAAGAAACTACTATAATGGGATTTCTCTTTCAATTTATTTTGTAATTAATGGGCACCATTGAAGTTCTTTTGAACTTCTCTTTATTATTTCCAATAGCTGACTTCAGGTGATTGTACTGGTTTCCCAGAGAGTCATTCATGCCATTTCATCTCCTATAAATAATAAACTTATTTTATCTTTTCCAATATCCACACCTCTTTTAGGTGTTATTAATTTAATTCACTTCTGCATAAACTAGGTCTTTGAAAACCTGTGTAAATAGAAAGGAGGCCAGTAGATGTTATTGCTTTATTTGGTCTGACCTCATCTAATCCAGTAGATCTTTGGTTAGCTGAGAACAGTCAGGTACTTGAGAAAGATTCCTCACACCCTTCTTGTTAAAGAAAAACACAGCTCTTCCTAAGAACTAAGGTTTTGCTTTATAAAGCATAATGTTAAATTTTATCAAGTGTGTATCTAACAACTATTAAAATAATGTTTTGCCTTTAACCTATTAGCATCATGAGTTTTATTAATAGATATTCTAATGCAGTACCATACTTGCTTTTCTCAAATAAATCCTACTTAGTTGTAATAAATTATTCATTGAGTATGCTGCTGTTTTTATTTTCTAATGCATTATTTAAGATCTTTAGTTCATATATAAGTGAAAAATGAGTCAGATTATTAAAAATTTTGTATCATTGTTTTCAATTATAACTAGCATCTAAAAATAATTAAAATTATTGCAAAAGACTTATTTTCCTATGTTTTTTCCAAATAAAGCTGTAATAGTATCAGTGGCTTTCAACTATTCCATCAAGGATCATTAAGCATGTATAAAATCATCTAGGCTGACATCTTTCTTGGACCTAGTTCTTTAGACAAGCTTTGATTTATATTAACTATTGATATATTAATGTTATATCATATTATATACTAATTTTGATAGTTTTCCAAAAGCTATTTGAAGATTAATAAACCCATAAGTTTATAAAATATTTTTGTGAATTGATATAATTTGCTTATATTTGTCATTGTTCATTTTGCAGAGTTTCCAAATCTAATAAAATTATTTCATATTTTATCTATATTTATTTTCACAAAATAAACACCTGGAATTAAATATAAATGTTACACCTTTCTGTTTCCTAATTCATAATACTTTAATTTTTATTAATCCATTCCTCCTAAGGTCTTGCATTTGTTTTACTGTTCTTTCTCATTTATTTCCACTGGTTCATTCTTTTTCTTTCCTCCTACAGTATTTTTGCCCTTAAAAAACATGCATAAGTGCTATTTGGGACCAACAAATAAGATATAATCCTGATTCATGTATCTTTTTCTGTTACTTTCAGATAAATAATAATTTGGCTAAGGGTAGAATTGGGTGGCATAACCTTTTCCATCAAACTACTATACTCACTTCTTTATTATCTTCTTGTACCTAATACTTCAAAGAAGTCTGAGGTCCAACCAGATCTTCCACTTCCTTTTTAGTTATCTTTTTTTATTGTTGGTTAGTCAATTTTTGTAATTGCTTTCATGTTATGATCCTTTTAAAATTCGTTCTTCATCCTTGAAATTCAACACTTTGACTTTTAATTAAGAGAACCTTTCCATATGCACTTCATCCATCATTTTCCACAAGTTCGTTATTATTATTCTGCCTACTCCTAGTGTGGAAACAAAAACCACTTTCCAAATCTATAGGGATTCAAATTAGATTGTGAGCAAGGTCAAGCCCTCTGGGCAAGTGTCATGCTATGGACACCCTGGGTCCTTAGCCAGCTGGCAGGTAGGATCATTGTCTTCTGACTGTCTTCCTCTAGGCATTAAGGGATGCTTTGTGCTGGGCTGAAATGCAGAGATCTAATGGCAAGATGAGGTTTAGCTCTCAGTCCAAGTGGGGAGATAAAAGAGGGATCATATTTTGAAGACAGATTTGCCAGAGAAATTCTAACAAAATTATGAAATTTACAACCACATATAAGTTCTTAAATAGGAAAAGAAGCAAGAAGGCAACATTGAAGATAACCTAGATTTAGCCTCAAACTTGTATTTTTATTTATTCAAGATTCTGAGTAACAGGGAGGATTCATCAATTTTTTAATAGTATGTTTCATATTTCTTCTATTCATGTTCAAATTATCAAGGCAGGGAAGGGCCGTCAGAAACTAACTGCAGGACTTCTTATGCTATATGCTGAATTTCAATTTTGTTCCCTGAACTTATTCTACACTTTTTTTTCTTGTACTTTTTTTTTTTTTTGGATAAGATCAAGACACAGAACCTCTTTGTGATTATTAGTCGTCACATGTGTTTGGAAATGAGAAAGGTTAGAAAAGAAAGCAAGCATTGCTCATGAAGAGAAAGATTAATGACTGTCAAATAATTTGGGTGAAAAGATCCTTCCTACATAAATACCTAGTGACCTATGCCTCAGTCATAGAAGGAACCAGGAAATTTTTGAAAGGTGAAAAGTGATACAGAATGTACATTCTCAGCAGAGAGGAGAATAGATAGTCTAACCTGTTGGAAAGAAACCTAACACCATTAGTGATGAAAATAGTTAAGTCTAACAGTGTCAATACTTTTCAAGCACTAGGCTTGTAATGCTAAGAACACAGGAATAGGACCTAGTGGTACCATATGGAAAGGCCACTATTTTCAAGAGTTAAATAACTGACATTCAGTTCACCCCTATTGGAAATTACTTTACATATCCCAATGAATAATTACTTTAGAATTTACTTGTTCAGTATCTACTTCCATAAATACCACCATCTTTTAGCAGAAAGATTCTTGGTAACTTTGAGAACATGCAATTTAGACATATAGAATAAAAGAATAAAATGTGCTCCTAAAATATTTCATATTGCTGAGAAGCAAAAACACATGAAAAACTACTCAGAGATCTGGAAGCTGAAAAATAAGACTACTCGTGACAGAGCTTACTTTGATCAAACTGGTACATTCCACACACACTGACATTCATATGTATCTCATTGAAACTGCACCTTAATTTTGGACACTACTATGTCAGTATTACAGAGGTGGAAACTGGGACTCAACAAAGTTATATATGTTCACACTGCAAAAAGCAGAGGCCATCTTCTCTTACAAATATGCTGAGGGTAGTTTTCTTGCTTAAGACAAAGAGATCATGACCTCAGATTCAAGAAGTTAATTGGCAGAAGTATTGAAATTCAAATTATAAAATTAAACTGTACAACTCACAAATCAATTTCCTAAGTTGAATGTTGGCAACACATTAATTCAATTTTTTAAACTCTTAAATAACATTCCATAATCCCAAGTAACATTACACACAAAAGCATATTTTGTATTATACCAATTTAATATTATTCTTATATAAACTTAATCTTTTTCCAAACACATGATTTAAAATTTTATAAAGAAGTAGAGAGAGACACTGTGACAGGCTCAGTTGACTTACATTCTGGTCTTGTGTACTTAGTGTATGGGCTTGCTATACAATTGGTCCTTTATAAACCTACCCTGCCACCAGCTGGGGCAAATGCAACTCAGAATTGCCCTAATTTCTAGCTTCAGGCTCTGGTCTCTGACCCTTTGCTATGTCTGCCTCCCAAGGTCTGAAGAGCTGTGAAATGTATTAAATTAAGAAAAACATGAAACTCACAGATATGGCTCTCCATAGCTTTATCTTCCCTAGCCTGCTTTTCCCCTGCTTCCTGAAGGACTCCCTCAGGGCATGCTTAGCTCAGTTAGCACCAGCCATAGATTTGGGCAGAATACGCTCTAAATTTGTATCATATTTCTTCTGTGGCTCTTATCCTGCCAAGATTTCTCCTGAAACTATCCAGCTTCATTGCTTTCACCTTTAAGCGCAGTTAGTCTTTAAGGCTGGGGAGGAAACCGCCAGTGTTTTCCAAAGCATAGCCACAGGGCAAGAACTATGCCCTTTATCCAGGAAGCCATGAATTTTCAGACCTTCCTGTTCTTTCTGCTGTACAGCTATATTTTCCGTACTTGGTTTTCGTTATTGAGATCAAATCTCCCTCTGGAGTCTGTTTGTGAATGCTTCTTGTGTTCCTTTATACAGCTTTTTATAAATGTTATCTGCTATTTATAATTGAGTGGTTTCGCACCCCTGCTTCAATAGTTCATTATTAACAGAAGTGTCCAAAACCTGGTTTCAAAGATTCCCCTTTGATTTTGCATGTTACATACCCAGGCATGGCAGAAGACTAAAGAACCCAAAAATCCTCATATTTAGTAACTGGAGATGCAGCAATAAGACAGATATTTTCTCTGAAACATGGTAAATCTTACTGCAGAGTTTCAATAATTAAGAATTTAATCTGACCCGTAGATAACTTTGGGACAGTACCAATAGTTATAAAAATGAATGTTGTTAAGAACCTGCTTTCCTGGAGTGTTTATATTAGGTTTTTTTATTGCTTTGCAATAAATTGTCACAAACTGAGCAGCTAAATATGGCACCTGCTTATCAATTTACAATTTTATAGGTGAAATATCATGGTTGAGTTCCCTGCCCAAGGGATCATACAGTTTAGATCAAATCATTGGTCAGGCTAGGTTTTCATCTAAAGGTTCTGGACCAAAACTACAACTGAGTTCATTCACCACATGGCAGAATTGAGTTCCTTGCAGTTGTAGGACGGAGGCTTCCATTTCCTCACAGGCTGTCAGCCAGAGGCCTCTGTCAGCTTCGTAACACCATCCATATCCGTTGTCAGCTGGCTCCTCTCCCTCCAAGCAGCAGCAGTATAGCACATCCTCCCTCAACTCACACTCCAGTCTCTCTGATTTCCTCTTCTGTCACCAGCTATAGAGAAATTCTTATTAATTACTAATCTGCAGCTAGCATGCCCTTTGTTTTAATAATAGCAAGAAAACCTAATGAGACTGAACTACCCCACCTAAAAAATCACACACACTTGCTTAACCTGATGGGAAGAATGGTTACTGTCTTGAACAGGCTCACTCTGTACTTCTTTCCAGTATTCATGAGTAAGGACTTCCACATTGCATTTTGAGTCCTGAAGCACACAATTTATACTCCAAATCATGGAGAAAATCACAGAACTTACACATAGAAAATGATTTATGTGCAACGCTCATTGCAGCTGTATTTATACAGCTGAAAAAAATGTTTAGCAGCGATACAGTCAAAGTAGGTTAAAGTACATTTGTGGGATGCAGCTGCTTGTTCATTCTTTCTGCCTCTCAACAAATATTTATTATTTAAGTACCATGGCCACAGGTACTGAGGCTATAACAGTGATGCAAAATAGGTCCAGTTCTTACCCTTCTGGAATTGATATTCCTGTTGAGGAAGAAAGACCTTAATCAAATAATCACACAAGGTAATAAAAAATTGCGACCTATGAAAGGTGCACCCACTTAAAATGATGACTGTCATTTTATCATTTTGTCAGATAAAAATTGACCAAAAGAAGCTAAAACTGCCTATGGTCTAATGTTAAGATAAGAGGAATATATAGTTGCAGTTATAAAAAGTTTCTAACTGAACTTTGCAAGGAGGAAAGTGTTAGCAAACAAACCAGATGGTAATAGTGGTTGTCTTTTTCTATATACTTTCTACTTGTCTGTGTAAATTCTATAATTTGCATATATTACTTTTACAATAGAAAAGTGAACTCTATGTTACAAAATGATAAACTTTTCTATTCTTATCGGATGTATAGTCTAGGCCAGTCATGGCAAACCTTGTAGAGCTTTCATTGATAACGAAGAGCCAGCTGTGGCACACATGCTGTTGGTTCACCACCACTGGTCTCTGTCAAATTTCCAAGTGTTTTTTGTTTGAAATAATCACAGACATAAAAATAAATGCCAAAATACCTACTTCTGCTTGGCAGATTCCCATCCTTCCATGGACTTGCAAATGTTATTCAGCATTTTAAAATCTTTCAGAAGTTTGTCCACAATGATTAATGCCATAGTACATCAGGATCACTTGAACAACACACACCACCTACTCTCATCCAAGACAGAAGTCTTTCCACCTTATCCCAGATCACTGCTTATGGAGGGCTCCTCGCATGAAATTCTGCTAGCTGCATACACACATGAGCTCCAACCTGAACAAACTGTAGAGCAGGAATTACTACCCCCACCAGACACCTGAGATGACAGAGGCCACGAATGCTCAACAGATAACAAAGGGCCAGGTCAAGACTTGATCCCAAGATGTGAGACTATTGGAATCTTGTTGTTTTCACTATTTTGTTGGCAGAACTCTAAGCTGGGCCTCAAGATCACCATCATTCCCTGATGTTCCCTCGTGATACATTTTCTGGGGTCCCCTTTTCTCAAGTATGACCAGGACTAGTAAATATGATGGAATATCACTCTGTGCACATGCTATATTATATGACAGAAAGAATTTTACAGGTGTAAGTAATCTTTGACTTTGATCTAAAAAGAAATTATCCTGAGTGGGCTTAACCTTTACTTTCTTAAAAGAAAAATCAGTTCCATCCCTAAAGTTAAAGAGAACTGCTTGCTCTCTTGAAAGGGCACTATACCAGCAAGGAACTTAATTCTTCCACAACCAGTGAGCCTGTAAGACAACCCTGAGCCTAAAATGAAATTTCAGTTGCTGCAAACACTGTGGCTTAAGCCTATTGAGAATCAAGGCAAAAGATTAAGCTAATCTATGTCCAGAATCTTACACATGGAGACTAGAAGATATTAAATTTGACTTGTTTTGGGCTGGTAAATTTGTATGTTGTGCAACAATAAAACACTAGTACAACTGTTTTCTTCTACTTTCTGCTTTTAGTATAACCTTTTCATTTGTCTAGTTCAGGATACAAGTTTCTACTCGACCTGGGAACCGGGACTAAGGTATATGACAAATTAAGATATCTATTAATGAAGGCATACTTGGAAGCACTGCATCTAACTAAATGACTGTGGTTGGTAGGAAATGACTCATAACCTGAGGTCTATAAACAAAGACAAAAGACAAAATAGATACAATGAACAGGTGCTACTGGACGATCTTGAGATATCTCATAAAGCAAGAAGAAACTTTTATGAAGGGTGCACCCAGTGAATGTAAAAGGATTTCCTGAGGCATCAAATTCAGTTTCTCCTCCTGATCTCCTCACCTTCCTTTGTATTATCTCAATGTCCTTGCTAAGTGTAATACAGCAGCAGCCACTCAGTCCCCACTGGTCAGAATTAGTGTCAATTTCGATGAATTCAGGTAGAGTCCAAGTAGAAGTATCAGGTTGTAGTTCTAGAGATCCCTCCAGTCTTCAGCTCAAACCTTAGGAGTGATGATACAAAGGATGAGAGATGTATGGCTGCTGCTTCCAGAAAGATCTACTTCAACTCTTTACTTTGGAAGTTGGCATAACAGGGAGATACTTACATAAGCTCCTGTAAAATATATTTTGCTGTCAATGAGAGTTGTAAACAGGACTGCCCTAACCAGTATTCCAGACCATTTCATTGCATCAACAGATTTCAGAACAAAAATGTCTAATGACTCTTACATCAGGTTTCTCTGACGAACACTTTAAATTTATTTGATGAGCTCTAATCCTTCAGCTAAGAGGTTTTATGATCACTAAAATGCAGGCACCCTGAAAGAGAGGCCTCAGTTTAAAGTTTCTTCAATCAGTAGTCAGCAGCAAACATTATGCTTTCTTTTGTGAGGAGATGTGACCATAAGAGGAATAAGAACCGAGGGTTATACCATTGGGCTGAAGAGTAAATACATGGCAGGCAGCATTTGCAAAAGAGACACCAGCAGTGCTGGGCCCTTCTCTAGAAGTACAAAAGTCCTGAGCAGTTTACATTTTCATTTGTCATTGTTTTCTCTAGAAAGAGAAAGAAAGAAAGAAAGAAAGAAAGAAAGAAAGAAAGAAAGAAAGAAAGAAAGAAAGAAAGAAAGAAGAGAGGGAGGGGAGGGGAGGGGAGGGGAAGGGGAAGGGGAAGGGAAGGGAAGTTAATCTGAGTTTATCATATCTTAATAGAAAGTTCTACTTGCCATATTTCTCTCCAGCTCACAATTCATTATTATTCCTCGCTCTATCCACAGAAGAGGCAGTTCAAACCCCAGACACTAAGTCACACAGAATGTGAAATCAGTGAGAAACAACCTCAGAGAAACAAAGAATACAAAGAGAAACCAAAATCCACAACTTCATAATTAAGGAGGTTTATGCAAGTCAGCCCCAAACTACGTAGAAAAAGTGACCAGAAGATTAGCAAGCATTCTTCAAAACACAGACACAAGGAAGATTCAAACAACAGGCCAGGGGGCTCGCTCCCCAGAGCACAGTCAGTGGGGCGGGTCTCCATTTCATATGAGGAGGGGACACTAGAGTGTTTCTCTTATTACAGTATTGTCATAAATCAAGCTCAGAAATCAGATGACCCCAAAAATCTTTCATGTAAGGGGCACAGATCCAATCACATTTCTTTCCCTGTTCTTCTCAAGATTTGTGTCCTACTCCCTTTGAGCTTTGACATTCCAAACAGTTTGGACCAACTGCACTATACACACTAGGACATGATTTCTCCAAGGAAAGTACAGTGTCTCATGTAAGCTTGTTCCCTGAGGTGGAGAGGAGGGAAGGGACAGTGCAATGAAGGAATTGTGTCTAAGGCAGCCCAGGGAAATCTCTGCCACCTCTTTCTGGAGCAGAGACAAAACCGCTAATTTAATAGCTGAGAGAGGTCACTCTGCACTAAAATTTAACATAATTCTATATAAGGAATATTAATTCAGAAGGGCTCAAAAGTGAACCTTGAAGAATATATAGATATGCATTTACTCCAGCCATCGTTCAGGAACAGCTAATACAGATGCCATGAACTCTGCTAGCTACCAACCATCCAAAGATAAGAGAAGGCTGTCAAAACAAGGAGGGAACCAGTCAGCAGCAAACATCACACAGCGCTATGTTGCTACAACAGGGGCAAAACTCAGGATCTGTATAGCCAGGGAGGCAACAGAGTGAACAGTCCCGTTTCCCTGGGGCAGCATCTCAAGTCCTTAGATTGCATGTTCTTGAATGCAAAACTTTCCGGCATGATTTTCTGTCTGTGATTTAGTTCCCAATTTTATACATATCACTAGCTAAGTAAATATTTCTGATTGAATGACTGGTGCAAAATTCTCTTCAGTAAGGTGGCCAGTGCTCTCTAGTAAAATGTGCAAGGTCAAGTGAAAGATTTGCAAACATCATATCTCCCAGTAATGCACACTGTAACTTCAGTGTCGGGCATAACAAAAAAAGAAGAAAAGATACATTTCAGTTGATCCCTGACATGAACTGAAGAAGTGGCTCAGGAAATAGAGATAAGGAGGCCGTCATGTTCTAAATAGCAACAACTTCAAAGGAGAGGGCTTTTACATTTACGGGGATTTGATTTGATTATCCAGAGAGATAAGACAGAGAAAGGTAAGAGAAATCAAAGAAATAAAAATCCAAAGAATGTCTGAGAAATCAGGTTATTTGGGAAATAAGAGGGCATAATTCAGCTAGTTGTTTTCTACTAAGAATAAAATCCTCAAAGCCATGATTTCCAAGTTGGGACTATTTGAATCCTCCACAACAAAGAAGAAAAATTTAAAAACCGTAGGTCGGAAAATCCTATTTCTAAAAATCTAAAGCATCAATCAAGCCATATAACTGTGAATTAACTACAGGGATTGTTTTGGGAGAAGCCTGTGATAAGACTTACTACAAACCAGATTTTAGTCTTTAAAAATACATAAAATCTTCAAACTGTTTAAGGTTGGATCTACTGACACTTCATTTCCATCTCAAGAATTCTAATCCTGAATTCTTAAAAATAATGAATAAAATTAAAATTAATGATGAAATAAATAACAAAATGCACAGGTATTTTTCTTGCCTTTTAACTGACAGGACAATAGTATATTTTCTTAAACTATAAACATCACAGCATGTGTACCCATGCACATACACACACACACACACACACACACACACACACATTTGAGCACCCAGAAAGTAAACAGAGAAAAAGGAGAGACAGAGACAGAGAGACAGAGAAAGACAGAGAGAGAGGAGAGTGAGAGAGAGAGAACACATAACTTGAGTGACGCTTATTGCTTTAGGATTCCACGGCTGGCATGTGACTCAGGTTCTAGCCATTTATAGACAGATGTTATGTCACAGGACGATTAAAACTGACAGTCACTCAAGTCAACTTTTTTTAGAAAAATTGTTCTTGTCCAGCTGGAAAAATAACCCTTTGAGTAACAGAGTCCATTCTTCATTTCATTTTCCCAGCACACATCTCGTTCATAGCTAACCCAGTCTATAACTGTAAGTCATCCAGCCTGTAACTCAAGGGAAGAAAATGCAGAAGCCATGGGATTAGGCAGGTCCAATTCATTACCCAGAAAGCACACAGGGCCCTGCAATTGTAGTGGGAGAAAACAGCAGCTGTGTTATAACTAAGAACCCCAGCCGCGGTTGCTGAGCGGAACCCAACCAATAAAGACTGACCTTGAGGAGCAAAGAAAATCAGAAGACAGATGATCAGGCCCAAAGAGATGATTTATTTTTCTCTGTAAAATGAGAATAGTCTATATAATTCTTTGTATTTCTCTACTTACTCACGTTCCAAGACACTGTAACAAACACATTCTCATTGGATACACAACCACCTCATTATAAAACAATCTGGAGAGCCCAGCCCAGATGACTTCCAAAAATGTGATTCAACTTAGTCATTTTATCATTTCACAAGACTCTCACATTCATTTTCTTTTCCTGAACCCAAGTTGGTTTTTAATATTATCAGTCTCTAGTGAAGGTTGACTATGAAACTAATAGGGCTAAGAGGGAAATTTTTTCAAAGGACAATATCAGCGTAACCATCAACAAAGCCCAGAGAGCAGGACCAAAGTGTTGAAACCAATAATATTTTTACTTCTATCGACGACTCCCAGAAACCAATCAGCACGACTTTCAGCCTAGTCAGGCTGTTCTGAGATCGCCCCTGCCAGTGTTTTTAGAAACTTTTATTGGATGTACATGCCCAGCAGCAGGTTAAGGGTCTCCCAAGAAAATCAAGCTTTCTTCTTTATAGTTACACTGTTTTAAGCCAAAGGTTTAGTTACTAATTACTCAGGTTATTCTTTCAAGCTATTGTATCAGAATAGATTTGGCTATTTCAAGAAATCTTATACCTCAGAAACAAAAGATCTGACAACTCTGAAGATATCAAAAGAATATAATGCTGACTCTACACACAATTCCAACCCAGAAACTCCTCTGACCCCTACTCGTTACTGGACACTCCCTAACAGAAGGCAGTAGCAGGTTTACTGTTGTTCAAATAGACAGCAGCTGTCACATGAGCCAGCACTCAGGATCAGCCCCACGGCTTGCGGACTGGAGGTGCCAATGGGGGTTCTCAGAATGTCGTAATTGATTTAATTCTCTGCTGTCACCACTTTGAAATTCTGAATAATTTTTAAAAGGGCCTTTTATTTTCATTTTGAAGTGAATCTTATAAATTGCGCAGCCATCGTCATCCAATAATTATTTATTCAACTGAATTGAACTACTGTAGGCCGAGAATCTATTCATAAAAAACACAAAGGAGAAAAAGGGGCAAAACATTAGTTTGAATGGTGTTCCCAGTATTTACCAATTTCTTGGTCTTAAGTGAATCTATCTATGCATAAATAGGTAGATAGATAGATAGATAGATAGATAATATATACTATATTATCCAATAATAATTTGAAGATCTGAGATATGCCTATTTGATAAGTAGCACAAAGTTTTTGTTTTCTTAATTTTTATTATCACTGTTTTTATGGTATTTTATAGAGTTAAGACTAACAGGTAAGATACATAAAGAAAAAATATACAGAGAAGATTACTAGCAATTCTCCATAGTAAACATAAACAAGTTTCCCACAATTTTTATTGCTCAAAATTCATTATTTCAAAGTACAGCATTTTCATAAAAATATCTGACATGTTTATTTATGACACTGTAAAATTCAAATAGGATTAAGAGTGTCTTAAACCTGAAAAATAGTAAATAGAAATATCATAGTTTTGCACTAAATCATATTTTAATTACTTTGAAGTATCTTATTTAATTTAAAAAGTTTTATTCTATGCAATCATTATTTCTTTTGTACTCTTAGTTATGGTGTGTGGTCATTTCTCCGTCCTGACAACTATAGGTCCTTTGTTCTAGAAAAATCTTATCATAACTACAACAAAAGAAATAAAACAGTTTCTTAGGAAATATAATTTTACTGGAAGAACATATGCTTTTGACGGGTGAATACTCTGAAAAGCCACTTAGGGCAAAAGTTAAAAAGAATCCTCTCTCCATTATCTGCCCACCTTCCTGCCAAGAGGCCAGGCTTGAGGAGCAATAGATAGTGACAGTTCTGCTAACTGTCCAGTTCTTGTTTTGCTGAGTGGTGTATATTGGTAAGTAGCTACATTTCTTGACACAATAGAGGGGGATTTCTTACAACTCCTAGGAAAGGGGGAAGTAGGCTGGGTAGAGAAAATTCAGTGGGAAGACACAGAGACCTGCCAAGCAATTTTGTTAAGTAGGCTATGGTAAGAAGTCTCTTCCCCACCTCACAACTGAATCTTTAGTAACATAGCCAGAACATGTAGATGTGGACTGAAAATCGTTCAGTTGTGATACAGCAAAGATGTGTGACGTACAGCTGAGTCAATGTATGAGAAGTTTGTTGCACCAATGAAACACAAGTCCCGGCACTATGTCTAATACCATTTCCATGGGAAACTCAGAAGTATGATGTCATTCAATACTAGTTTCTAAAAGATACAGTCATATAGGAATACAAGTCTCATATTTAGAATAATAGCTCCAACATCCATTTTTCTACAGTATTCCTGAATTAAAATCTTTTGTTTCAACTGTCAAAAAAAGAAAAGGAAAGTGAGGAATACAGAAAAACGAAAGTGATAGCTCTAAGAAATATTATCATTTGGGACTTAATCATAGCCACAATTCCTTCCATGTCTGCCCTCAATCACAAAGACCAAAAGACTGAAAACTACATTTCTTAGTCTTTAATAGATACAGGAATATAAATGACATTGAAGTTCTAGAGGTAAGATAAGTTCAACAAGATTAAGAAGGCAAACAAGTAGAAGCATTCTATCTCCTCCTGGATAGGGCAGCACAATGTACTTCCCTATTCACAACTGCAAGGTCAACATGTTAAGCACTGCTTTCTTAATCCGTGTGTGTGTGTGTGTGTGTGTGTGTGGTTATTACTTTATCTCCAACACCTAGCACATCGGCTGATATCGGTCTGCTGAGAATCCATAAACTCGTATGCATAGCACAGAGTTGTGACAGGGCTACTTTCCTAGCTCCTCCCATTTCTAGGAAAGACACACATCTTCCCAGCAGACCAAAAGCAGAAATGATGTGTGTCCTTTTCTTTCTCTTTCTCCTTTCTTTCTTTCTTTCTTTCTTTCTTTCTTTCTTTCTTTCTTTCTTTCTTCTTTCTTTCTTTCTTTTTGATACAGTAATCAAACCATGTCACTTTCTTCTCTAGTGGCTGTAAACAGAAAGAGTTACAGGCCTAGACAGTTCAGGAACCAGAAAACAAAGAAAATCTAGCTTCCCAAATTATTGTATGGATAAAAGTCATTGATCCACTGAGAAAATCTATATTGCAAACTTACATATATGAAAAAATTTATTGTATTATCCACACAAAAAAATCTGTACATGACTTATATAGAAGTTTTATTTATAATGGCTAAAAACTAAAGTGTGGGAGACAATTTGAGGAGCTCCCCTTGAATACAGAACAACTGTTTCAGCATTGGTTAAATTGAGTCTTGCCTCCATGCACTGATATGTACAGAGCTCACTATGGTATTTCCTTCTTTCTTCAATTGGTTCTAAGCAATGCAAATAATGCCAGCTGAAATAGTCATATGTAATCTTTAAGGTAAACCTGTAAGTTTCCTGTTTCCTCACATTGTGTTCCCTGTCAGTCAATTGACTGCAGCGGAATGACAGAGCCAGTCAGCTCCAGGAATGTCAAATGGATATGAGCCTTAAACTAAAAAGGCCAAATTGTCTTGTTATTGTTAAGTGCTGTGTTGCTTGCATTATTCTGTTCTGATCTGCTTAGATCTGTCCTCTTTTGTTTTATTCTTTTTAAAATAAAATAAAATAAAAAGGTTATGACTCCCCAAGGTGCAAAAGTGTACATATCAGAAACTGAAGCAACAGCTTTCTAAATTCATTTATCTGCTATCCCAAATGAGTTATGCGGGCTGGGCCTTCTGCATATCTCTCTCCTCCCATTCTGCAAAGTTGCTTTCCTTCCCACCTGGCTAGCTAGCTCAAGTTACTCAGGTAGTGTCTGCCATCCTCACTGTCATTCATCTTTGAACCACTCCCTTCTTCACAAGATAATAAATTCTGGGAGAGAGGCCTTGGATAGGTCTTTGTCCATATATCTTCACTGGATGGGACTTAAGACTCCTTGGTTTCCCATAACTTTGAATATGTCTTAGTGTCTTTAGTCTCACCATGGGTTACATTGGAGGTGGTAGATTGGAATTAACTCGCTGGAATTCTAATAATGTTTCTATGGGGTTGCAAATAAAACTTTCCAGATGAGGTGATCTGGAAGAAGAATTACAATTTTTGGATTACAATGCACACTGTTTGCATTATGATAAATAATATTGGGATTATAAAGTAAAAACAGCTCAAATTTTCACTAGTGAGTAAACTGATAAACACACTGTAACCTATCCATGCCACAAAATACTATACTGCAATGCAAAGGAATATACTAAAGACATGTATAAGAATATGGATAACACTCAAAAAGTATTATACCACATAAAAAATGGCAGACACATAAAAACCATACAATTTGCCAGGCGTGGTGGCTCTCGCCTGTAATCCCAGCACTCAGGAGGCTGAGGCAGGAGGATTGTTGTGAGTTCAAGACCAACCTGGGCTACAAAGTGAGCTCAAGGCCAGCCTGAACTGCATAGGGAAACCGTGTCTCAAAAAAAAAGACAAAAAAAGCCATATAATACCATTAATATAATAGCCCAAAAGAAGGTAAAATGATTGGAACAGAAATTAAAGCACCGCTTGCTAGATTCTGAGGGGACAGGTAAGGAGCTAACAGAAGAGTGATGAGGAGCTGATGGGAGTGTTCAATAGCCAGATTGTGATGACAGGCACTTAGCCATGAATAATTGTCACAGCTCATTGTGCTGTACACTTTGAAAGATAAGTTTTACTCTGCATAAACTATTGTTGAATAAGCCTTGAATGAAAAAAATCTACTATGTGAAAACAGTAGAATTGTAGAGCTTATTTGGTAGATAGCAAATGAATAGTGCCACCCTAGCTATTACGAAAAGGAAGGAATGAAGTCCAACGTGGCTCAAGAAGCCCCAGAAGTTGCTGAGCTTATAAAATGTGCTCAGGAAAGACATGTTGAAGTAAACTTAATTTATCTACCACAACTTGTATGTTCTGTAGTATGCCTACAATCATTTATAAATTCATTCATCCATTTCATCCTCTCACTGCATACCATAAAAAAAAAATCTGCCAAAATCTGTACTCTGCAAACACATTTTTCAAGTATTTTCCATGAAACCAATCAAGCATTGGTTTGTTTTATTCATAAGGTGATTTTTCCTTCTGGCTCCTGCAGCCATTTAAACATTTAATATCCATAAAACTGCTTTAATTTTTTAAGAACACAAATGGGGATTCCATTGCACTGAATATAGAATCATGTGGTGTCATAGCAACAGGGATAGTTGTGCCATTCAGAATTTACTCACGAAGAGTAGTTCTCAAGCAAACTACCTGACCTTCCTGGTCATTCTTTTCACTCACATGTTTAGAACCCTAGGATTTCAAGACTCTGAGAGTGCTCTGTCCATCTACCCTGTAACCATCCTTCTCTATCTTGTGAGAATTTCACAGTCAATATTTTGCAAAACTTATTCCCAAAATTAATCAGAATAAATTGAAGAAAATTCATGGAAAAAAATTTTCATTGCCAAGTGTGGTAGTACACACCTGTAATCCCAGCACTTGGTAGGCTAAGATAGGAGTTGTCTTAGTTACTCTTCACTCATTGCTGAGACAAAATATCTGATGTCTAAAGTTAGGGAAGGAAAGCTTTATTTCTTACAGTTATTGGAGGTTTGAGTCCATAAGCATTAGCTCCAAGGCAGTGTGGCATGGTATAGAGGGCTGCTATTCCTGGCCTGCTGTAAACAGCCAGCAGAACCAGCAGGAGACAGAGACACACCTTCTTCCCGCCCTTACATCATATCTGGCTCCACCCCTAGGTGGGTGTAGCACTCACACCACAAATCCAAGCGCTAGACAATGAACCAATCACAAACGCTAGATTTGGTCAAGTCCATAATTGCATGAGTCATGGGGGTCACTGACATAAACCATGAGAGGAGGATTGCCATGAGTTCAAGGCCAGCCTGGGTTACAAAGTGAGTTCAAGGCCAGCTGTACTACAGAGCAAGATTCTGTCTCAAAAACAAAACAAAACAAAAACAAAACTTCTTAAGTAATTTAAGGGAAAAAATAGATTTTCCATTTATGATTTCCTAGAAATTATCCCCCATGGATGTGTACTTAGAGTATTTAAAAGAGATGATGGTTTTAGGCTTTGGAATCAGTCACATACGGACTGGAGTCCCAAGATACATATTTTACTGATTCACTAATTACATGCCATGGACCTGCAATTTAAGTTTTCTGAGCATCAGCATTCTCATCTGTAAAAATGAAAAAATAAATTAACAACAAGCGGGATTAAAAGCTTTATATATCGCCTCTCCAAAAGACTACTATGTTGCTAAATAAGAACTTGTAGAAAAGCAACATTTAACACACAGTAGTCAATATTCTAAAGCAGAATACCAGGCTACAAAGTCAGAAGGCCATCGTTGCATCTCAGAGGTAAGGGTTAAGAGTGGTCTAAAAGTGAAATCATGTTTGGATTTAAAACTGTTTTTTGCAGTATAAGGTGAGATATGAATGAAACACTGGGCATGAGATGAGACTCATGTGTGCAGGAGCACTGGTTTCCACCACCACGGTGTCTCCAGCCTGGTACACAGTAGATTTGGGGGTGATACAAGTTACCGATGACAAATGGAACAGGGATTCTGGACTCACATCACCGTAACAGTAGTTATCACCCCCAATGGTACTTTGTTTTCCACTTGTACAAAGAGATTATCTAAAGTGGTACTTCTAGCTCTGAAATGCAATATTTTACAGCTCCTAAAAGTGAACAGGGCCTTAAGGATTCATCTAGTTTAGTACTGTTCCTGCTGCCTTTGTGTGCACCCCCAGTAGGAGGGTACTTACAACCTTCTATGAAGGACTGTTGCCTTCCTTTGGATGGGGTAGTTATAAATGATATTGCATGGTATTCCTATGTCTTCTCTAATAGACCAATAATAATTCTACTTTATTAAAAAAAATCACAGTACCTACTAAATGAAATGTCAAATTTGACATACCAAGATTATAGTTGCTCTAACAACAGAGTCAAATTCCTCAGAAAGAGCAATTTGTATTCTGGGGTTGACTGTAGTCCTAGAGATACTGTGCAGTGCCTTGACATTATCAGAGGCGTATGGAAGTAAAATCTGTCTCCTGAGACATATTTTTACTCTGGTCAGACAATTAATGAGAGAGGCTATTAAAGCTAATCTACAGTTGTTAGCATTTGAAAAGGAGCTGCCTGAAAAATGGGCTAAGAAAGAAGACATTAAAATACAGGAACCAAATTGGTGGTGGCACTCTTCCCCACTTTGGATGGATGATGGACAGATAATGTGAACAGATGATGTATGAACCAGTAATGCGGACAAATGGCAGAGAGGGAGAGCTGTCTTGTATAGCACAATGACATTTCCAGGGACTTTGCCTGACTCAAAGGAATAGAACTGCTTTAGGGATTAATCACGTACTCAGAACATTTTAGGATGAAAGGAACAAAATTTGTGATTTTAAAAAGTTTGTAATGCTAAGTAAATAAAAGGTGCCCTTCTCACCTTCTCCCATAACAAAATTTATTCCTTAAGTCCCTATTACATAGAGGTTAATGGAAATCTTAGGGGAAATTACTAAAATTTGACAACTGAATGATAATAGAGTAGTTGTCATGTTTTAGAAGGATGAAATGGGAGTGAGAGGACAGGGGGGCAAACAGATAAAGCAAAACAAGTATTAGTCAGACTGGGATAGGCTGTCCAGGGCAATAAACAGTTCTGCAAGTACATAACAAAATTTAGTTTTACTTTTTGCTCACACAGATCAAGGGCATCTGACCTCCATATAGTCATGCTGTGATCCAAGATTCTAGGACCTTATGACTCTGCCATCTCAACAAAAGAATTTCTCAGTCACTGGGATGTGACAGGAGGGAGAAGGGAACTACTCTTTTCTCAGTACCATATGAGAAACCTTCAGAAAGATCAAGACGCTGCTGCCCCAGGCCATCTTACTAAGAGTTTGTCTACTCCCTAGATACAAGATATCACCACATAGGATCTTGTACCCCAACACTTCCTGCAATGCTGAAAATTAAATCATCCTGGTTGAAGAGTTTATATGAGGAAATTTAACTTAAATGGAAATAGAAAAGACACCTCTCATTTCTGGAACTCAAAACAAGGACAAAGAGAAAAGGAGGCAACACACATTAGGAGATAGAAGAAAAGGTCTGAATCACTCTTCTGAGCCTGGATTGTTTCAGATGTGTGAAAGATCCACACTTCTAGTCATCGCCCCAGGGACTTGAACTGGTACCCTGACATCTGCTTCTCCCTCTTTAGTCCCTACACAAAACTCAGTCCACTCTAGTCTCCAATGAAAAAGTGACAAATGCACAAAGACCCAGAATGCAGTTTAGTACCCAAAACTTGATAGCACCAAGCTTACATTTAGCTGCCAGTGCTTGGCACATAGTACTCCTGTCACAAGAGTTCTTATGGAAAGCTCTCTTTTTGCATGAACTGACTCAATAATCCACTTAACAACCCCAGAAAATAAGCACTGAAATTGTCCTCATTTTATATGAAGGAATAGGTACAGAACTTAAAAAAGTTCCTCTAAGTAAAACAGCCATTGGAGCCAGGGGACTGGGCAGCTTGGTTCACTATTCTATTGCCACAGGATGTCTTCCCTACTGTTTCCATGACAACTGTCCTAGACTCCATGAGACTGAGGTCTCACCTTGCATTCTTGAACTTTAAGTGAACACAGAACTGCTCCTGTCTCCTGCTAGAAAGTCTCCTTAATGCCATCATGTGTTTAATTTTCATTAAAAAGAAAACTTCTTGGAGTCCCTTAAACTAGTAAAAGGACTCAGCACAGAGTCATATTCATCACTGTGATTAGTTACAATGAAAGGACACAATCAACATCAGTGGAAAGAAAAGGTACAGAGCTGAGGTCCAGAGGAGACCAACACAAATTTTTAAGTCTTTTCTAGCAAAGTTGCTCAAGGGGTGCTTAATTCTTGTACCAATACATGTAAAAAGTTATGCACCAGAAAAGTCATCAGAAGTTTAATGTCCAAGGTCTTTGGTGGGAAGATAGTTCCACAGGCAAATTTCTCCCAGGATAAAACAAAATCCTGGACCCTCAGAAGGGAAGTTCAGCTTAACCATATTATTTCTAGAAACAGATTAAAAACAATAAGTCACTCTGAGTTCTGGAGATGATGCAGACCCTCCTGAAAACCATAGTTCCTGATACCAACCAAATGCAACTTCCACACTGGCCTTTCTAAGGTAGCAGCAAACATGCTGATCAACTCTTTTCTTTATATCTCTTCATCTACCAGCCACTAGACCAAGAAATGTGTTACAAAGATTTATTTCTTAGGCATCTATTATATGCTAGCCAGAGCTCTAAATGCTAGATATGGGAGGGGGTAGATAAAAGTCCTCCTCACATAAAGGGAAATAAGCCATCTACAGCAGGAAATACACTTCAAAGAAATGAATAGATATATAATTTTAAAAGCCTTCTGAAGAAAACTGGCACTACAGAAAAATCAGAAGACTGGAAGAAGATGGAGCTAGTCATAGGATCTTTGATGAGGGGAGCTTTCAGGCAGAAGCAAAAATGAGCACAGTTCCACAAAGTCTTTGTTTTAGGCAAAAATATCCTGCTACAACCTGGCCTGTATGTGGATGGGGCAAGACACCATGGATGGGTTGAGAAAGGAAGTGGCATGGTCTACATTATTTTTTTTTAATTACTACAACATTTGCTTTGCTTTCTGCCTTTGAAGGGCTCTTGATCTCGGTTAAACAGTTGCGTCAATTCACAAAGACAATGTAGTGGGTAAAATGCTAAGAGAGATATGGTAAAGAACAAAGTTGAAAAGCTAATTGTTATTCAATTTCAAGATGCATTATAAAACTTCAGAAATTAAAGCAATGTGATATTAGCATAATGATTTGGTAATGGCTTTTCCCATGGCTCAATGGAGTAAAATAATCCAAAAGTAGACCCATACTGATATGGACAACTGTGCTTTACAAACATAAAAAGATGATTTGAAGAGAAAGAACATTCACTCTCCAGGTGGTGCTGGAACAGTTAGGTGTCTTGTATGAAAAATAATAACTGATCCCAATTCTGGCACTACACACAAAAATCAACTTGTGGGGAGAACAATGTGTCAAACACACCGAGTAAGCTGTGAGCATGGCTCTCCCAGGCTTTGAACAATATGCCATAGGTTCTGAGTCTTCATGCATCCTTAACACAAGGGCCACATTTGCAATGCAATCACTCTGAAAGGCTTATATATGTATGATTCCATTTAGAAGATGTTTTACAATAGACAAAACCAGAGATAGTAAACAGATCCGTTATTACCTGGGGCTGTAGTGGGGGCAGAGAGGACAAGATGCAATAAGCAAAGGTGCTCCCAGGATCACAAATAATAGAGTAAAACAATAATACCTCCCTAGAGGAAATCTGGAAGCGTCTTAGGCACTGGGGTCTGGGGGTGCTCACAATATCTAGAGATTAAGCAGGGAGTAGACAAGGTTAACAAATGACCCACAGGACATACAATACATAATGAAAGATTTGCCTAATAACACTGCTAATATTATAACCACTTAAAAAGCCCTGTTGGAGTACATAAAATATGAAAATTCAAAAAGCTTTATAAATTAAAGTATGCTAAAACTAGATAATTAAGATGTTGTTCAATTTTCTATTTCATTAAAAGAAACTCTATAATTGGAAAACCATACAAGTGTGAGCATGTGGATGAGTACTCGCAGGTGTGTGTGTGTGTGTGTGTGTGTCTGTGTGTCTGTGTGTGTGTCTGTGTGTGTGTGTGTCTGTGTGTGTGGCTGTATGAGTGAATGCATCTTCACAAACTATAAAATGCACCAACTTGGTATCTAGAGATCAGAGCCCAGTTCTAATTTTACCACAAACTCACTTCATGGCCCTGAGAAGTCATTTCTCTTCTCTTAGGTCACCCAGAATTTCCTGACCCATGGATGAAATAGTCATTCTAGCTAATTTCCAAGCTGCCTTGAACCTCAACATTTCTATAATTTTAGGACTCATAAAAAATCATATTCTTTCTGTACTTTAATAAGCCAATGTGCCCAGTGCTTGTTGATTAAATAAAGGAACTAAAGATTGATGGGGTTGCCTTACTTTTCTCTGATACAGGGTAAAGTCAGTGAAATGACAGCAGTTGATGGAGTAACATCACCATTGGATGAAGGTGAATGGTAGGGTTTTTCTATGCTTCCTCTGACGGTTTTTCACATAACCCATAATCAAGGCTACAAATATACAGATGTATACTTTCTTTGCTTAGTAAACTATCTTACCTCTGAACAGGAATGTAACTGGAGAAAAGGAAATTTGAATGAAGTCATTAATTTAATCCATGAATGTTTATGAAGCACAAGTTGTGTGGTGGGCTTGAGCTAGAGTTACAGTACTAAGAACAAGACAAGAGATAGTCTCTGGTTTTCACTGGGCTTCCAATTATTGGGAAGGAAAAAAATAAACATTTTATAAAGGTTAAATAAATGCTATAAAATACAAGGAGTCGTTGGTACACAGAAAAGAGAAGACATCCCCAAAAGAAAACAGTCACAGGCCCTCAATGGATGTCAGGGTCACCAGCAGAGAAATGGAGCTGCGGATTGCCAGGAGAATGGGAGTTCCTTCAAAGCAAGTCAAATAAAACAGTGAGTCATGACACAGTGGGCATGTTGGGGAGAAAATGAGCAATTTAGGTTGTTTTGACAGCAGAATGATTATTAAGAAATGCAACAGAGCCTCTTTTTCTGGCTGGAATCATGGAGGTTGCCAGAGAGAAAAAAAAGAAATTTCCTGACATGTCAGAACCCCATCAAAAAAGTAAAAGAATTTCACAAAGCTGATGATCAAGCATTGGAGAAAGATGGGTGTCCAAAAACTGTTTTGAAAGACAAGGAAGAAGCTCATGGAAAAACTAGGAACTTTCAACAGACACACAAGCAAATGCACAAGAACTGAGACTCAAATGACTAGTATGGAAAGAAAAACTGTCAATTTCTACACACCTGCAGAAACTAACCCTCACTGGCATTTGTCTTCAGGACAAATGGTATCAGTGGTATCAATGGTGTCAGCCCAAAAGGACAAAAAGCACTTTCACCAGGTCTTCAGTGTCACCTTTATTAAGCTCAACCAGGCTTTAATTAAATGCTGAAGATGCAGAGGTGGAACTGCCTATCACAGGGGGGTTCCCAAATCCAAATTCAGTAAATGAATTAATTAAATTAATTAATGATGAGATGTGGACAGCCTTGACAGACAGTACTCTGTTCAATCTTTTAGTAAGTAGGGCATTATCAGAATGAAGGAGCTGATTCATGAGAGCTATATTGTTGGAAAACACCTCAAAGCAGATAATTTCCTTTGCCCCTTCAAATTATCGAATTACCTAGAAGTGGAATGAAGATCAGGACCATCTATTTTGTAGATGGTGGAGTCACTAGTAACAGGGAAGATCAGATCAACAGGATAATTAGAAGGAAAAACTGACGTGTCAATGTGGTTTGTTTTTGTAATCTCTTCAGTTAACATGCCACAACTGCTCTTAAATTGTGAAAGAAATACAAAACAAAGAAAAAAGAAAGAGAGATGAAGGGAGGAAAGAGATGAAGGAATGAAGAGAAAGAGGGAAGGAGAGAGGGAAAGAAGGAGGCAGAAGAGAAGTATGGATGAATGGACAGATGATGGATGGATGGATGGATGGGCATGAATCACCTATGGGTTATGAACTTTGTCTCATGGACCACAGGGATCATTAAAGAAACTTTTATTATGAGAATAGTATAAGTGGATTGGAATTAATAAAATAAAAATACAAATTATCCTGAATTGAAACAAACTTGAGGATATTGAATTGCTGGAAAGGTTCTTCTGTGGTTTAGATGTGGTTTGAATGTATCTCCCAAAGGTGTTAAAAGCATGGTCCTAAGTGAGGCAGCAGACCTTTGACAGACAGGACCTAATAAAAGGTGATTGGGTCATGAGAGGTGCTGAAGGAATTAATGCGGTTCCAATGGAAGGATTTATTCTTAGAAAGTTGGTTGTTTTAAAAGAGCAAGGTCTTTCCCCATGCTTTGCCTTTGTGTCTCATGATGCAACCTTCCCTTCCATCTACAGCCCTGTTGTGATGCCATCCACACGCACTCTCTTCCAGAGCCAAGCAGATAGCAGCATCCCATCCCTGACCTTCCCAAACTGTGAGCCAAATAAACCTCTTCTGTTTACATATTCCCAGCCCCAGGAGTCTTGCAACAGCAACCAAAATGGACTGAATAGGAAATATCTTTCCATAGTCACAATTATAACCTGTTGTGAGAGAAGGAAAGAGGGGGTATGATTTAAAAGAACTTGAGAAAAATGCTGAGTTCAAAATGGAAATTAGCAGAAAGTCTTTCATGTCACCTCACTCTTAGATGATAGTAAAATGAAAGTGATAGAATTGAAAGCAAACACAAAAGGGACAAGAAGAGACCATCAGCAAACAAGAGATTTTAAAAATTTCTAAAGGTAGGAAAAGGAGGGAAATCTTTGGGTCAGTAAAATGTGACTAGGAAACAGAAGCCACAGAAGACTGTAACTACAGAAGAGAAACCATCAGACTCAATATAACCAACAGAAATTGGAGACTGAGCTGCAAGGAGAGGGAAATGGGAAAGAGCCCCCAAAGAAAAGAATGATAACTCAAACTCTGTCTACTGGCTACCATATTAGCGATCAATCCATGTTACCCAACCATGTTTCCCTTTGCTTATATATGCAGACACTTAGGCTCACATGTACATACACACACACACACACACACACACACACACACCTGCTGTATGCTTATAAATTGCCCCACTGACATTGAAATCCCAGGAGAAGCACCTGCTACCATTTAAAAATGAGAAGATGACTGTTCTCTAAAGAAAACAAATGAACTGGCAAGTGGAAAGTTAGGCTGTTCAGGTAGACTTTACAACTTTCAGTGAAGCTCTCCTCTTCCTGTGCTTAAGTCTTACTGGAGAGCCCAGTTTAGCAAGCTCCTTTGAGTAAAGATTTCCCCTACTCATGGTAGGCATTTCACCAGGCCTACCCAGTGAGGTATGAGAAGTGCACCCCAGGCTTCCAAATGAGGTGGTTGGTTTCCTATTAAAAACCTCAGCTATAGGAAAGACTTCCTTGTGCTTCTTCCTCTCTGGAACACACACAGGACAATGGGGTAGAGAGGTCATCATGTGACCATAAGATAACAAACGAAATAATGAGAAGAATGAATTAAGCACAGAAAAATTGAAAAAGAGACTGAATCATTTTTTTCATTGTTCAGATTCTGAATAAGAGCTAGAATACCCTACAGTATTCTTTTGAAGGGAAGTAATAAATAAATTATTGAAGCCACTTTTGTTGGGTTTTCTATTATAGATAAACACATCTTACCTAGTGGGAGTAACCATCAAACCTGAAAGAAGAAATGACTAAAAGGAGCGTTCTGTAAGAAGGGAAGGATGGAAGAGACACAAAGATTTTCCATTTTAAGCACTTCTTTCTTATTTTTTAGTTATATATCTGTATTACTTTGATTTTAAAGAGAAGCAAAATAATTTGGGTACAAATACTTATATATAACAAGGAATTTCCTTTTGTTGTATTAAATACATTTTTAAATGTTGAGCTTTTGTCTCATCTTTTACTACTTAGTAATTTTTTATGAAAACAGAAGCCAGAAATTTTATTCAGAGGATTTGATTACAGATCTCGGCTACTAATGATTCTCACTTGAAGGATATTACAGCTGTATAATTACTGTCTGTTGCTCACCTGGTGACAGAAAACATAGAAAATGTAATACTGAGAAAGATAATTCTGCAAGTTGTTCCATTAGTGAAGGTTTTGTGAGCCTAAGGTGTTATTTTTGCAAGGAGATGGAAATTAGAGGTACTTAACAACTAAGACAGTGTTCACCAATGCTGATGAGAATGAGGGCCACCTGGGAATTTGCTAAAAGTGGAAGATTCTGAGGAGGACCATTGTAGAGTCTCTTTCAGTGAGAACTGACTTTTTAGAAAGTTCTCAAACATTTCAGATGCAACTGTTCCCTGGACCACACTATCACCTTGTGATTTAAGAAGCATCTCACTCTAGGCCTAAGGGGAAAGCAGATGCTGTCATATAGAATAGACTGACCATTCTCCCCTCTCACACCAAACCATTCATTCATGTAGCAAATATTGGCTGAGCACATGTTACAGTACGCTCATCACTGAAAACACAAAACTGATTAAGAAGCAGTCTTGCCCTTGAAGAATTAACAGTGCAGCTGGAAAGAAAGTTGTATTAACAGAATTTCTCTTAGGGTTCTCAAGCATATAGTGTACTTTGGAGGTGGTGGTATAATTCTAGTTTAGAAGACAACACCTCAGTAATGATAGACAGAAATATTTCTTCTTAGCTGGGCATGGTGATGCATGCCTGTAATTCCAGCACTCTGGGAATCTGAGGGAGAGTATCACAAGTTTGAACCCAGCCTGGGCAACTTAATGAGAACTTTTCTGAAAATAAAATATTTTTTAAAAATAGACTGGGACCAGGGATATAGCTCAGTGAAAAGGCCTTGGGTTCAATTCCAAAAGAAAAAAAAGAAAGAAAGAAAAGAAAAGAGGAGGGAAGAAGCATTATGGTTTGTGTCTAGATGTCCCTTCAAAGCCTCATGCAGTCATGGAGTCAGGCTTCTAGAATTTGTGATTGATTCATGGCACAATGCTGAGAATAAGGGTTTGAGTGTTGCACAAAACTAGGGTGGGTAGTCTGCAAACAATATAAGGGGCAGTAAGAGGCTTGTTGCCCCCACCCCCTAATTCACCATCCCACCGCCACTTATTGCTTGGCTAGTTTCTGCCTGCTATGACAGTTCTCTGCCAAGACACCCTACCTTGGAACCAGGCTACTATGGACCAAAACCTATACAACCTGTGAGCTAAACAAAGATTTTTTCCTTTAACACTGGATGTTGAGTAGGTTGTCTCAGCAACCAGAGAAAACTAACTAAAACAAGAGGGGGGGGAGGAAGGGAAGGGAAGGGAAGGGAAGGGAAGGGAAGGGAAGGGAAGGAATTTCTTCTAAAACCACAAAGATTGCAATCAAGGCAAACACCTAGGGATTAGTCTCCCGTAGTAGGAAAGATCTAGCATCTTGAATTCTATACTTCATTTATCATACATGAACACCCAGAAAGAGAGTCACACATGTGCACATGTACCAATAAAATTTTTTAGGGTTATAACCTAGAACTCTCTGTAATTTGCATGTTTAATTTTTTTTGCTGGGACTCAGTATCTAAACGTAAGCTACAAGTGAACAGTCAGTTTTTAATAAGTCTCAGCTTTGACATTTTAAACATTATAGAGAATCAACAAGGTTATACTTTGCTAAAGTTATGAAGATGTTGATAATGCATGAGTGCTTTTTTATTGCTAGTGGTTTGTTTCCACATCATATATATAAATTGAGTCAGCTGGAAATACTTAAAATTTAGCTTGTCATCCAGATGTTCTTGTGTCATCCTGTCAGACAAGCAGATCAGTCAGCATCATTGGCAAACTGCCCTGGCTTCTTCATATGTGAAAACCAAGTTTATATTTGGCTCCAGACAGACACAAATATGTTTATGCTCCTGGTTACACTTTAAAATTAATTTACTTCTAATTTTTCTAACCAAGTTTCACATTTAAAAATTTATTCATCCCCTGCTCTTCATAAATAAGACCCATGAGGCAGTAAACAAAGTTCAGATGATGAAACATCATGGCTTTAATTAAAAGCACCTTTCTCAGCACATGTCAAGTCTGTCCTTGTGGAGCCAACAGTCTTTTAAATGAACTTTCCCAGTTTAGCAAAAGACCCTTCTGGGGTACAAGAGCAAATCTGGGTCTTCATAAGTTGATAATTTTTGTAGGTAATCAACATTTTATTAAAGGTTGACTATATGACAAATACTTTATTGATATCACTATTTCCAATATTTCACCTGTACTGTACTATATATTATTATAGGCAACTCTTTGAAATGATGGAAATTGATCAAACTAAAGGAAATGCAACATCATAGTTTTATCTTATGCTCTATTATGATAGAGACTATCAAATGACCACCTCCAACTCTACCCCTGTTCTGCAAAATATAACTTTATAAAATAATACCTAAAAGACAATGCCTATCTCACTACTCTCTCCCAAGAGTTGTAACATACAATGGGATTTTGGTTTTTTATTGAGATTTGAACCCAGTTATTATAGGGGACACTTTTATTATCTTTTCATAAAAGGGTCTTAACAATTACATATACAACACCATCTTTATAATAAGTTACAAGGTGGGAGTGAGCCTCTGAGTATGAAAATTGAAAAGTAATTTTAGAAAAGGAAACACTGCACTAATAAATCAGCTCATCAAGCAAGAATAGTGTTCAACTAACCAGAAATCATACAAAAAAGTAAGTCCTAAAAGTTATAATGGCATTTGGACTAGTGAAAAGAAATTATTTACTTGTTTGGAAATCATATTAAATGACTAGTAGTGTAAATAATTTCCAAAGTATATGTCCTTTTCTTTGTTTGAGGCATCAACTTAAAAAATAAGATCAAAGGGGAAAAAATCATTTTCCCTGAATTTGAAAACCAGCATTTTCTAAACTAATCCTTTTTCAGTGTTAATTCCAAAAATGTGGAGTGATTTCAAAAAGTTCTCTGATGAAATATAATTGAGAAGAAATATAATGGAACCTTCTCTTAGAGGTTCCATTGAACTTCAGCATCAACAAGATTTAGAAGAGATTTGGAAAACCTTTGAATTCTGTTTAAACTACAGTCCACCACAATTATTTTTACCAGGAAGGATACTTGATTATTGGAAAAAAGGCTTAAGTTAAAAACTTGAAGAAATGTTCTCCATCCAAATTCTCTGAACAAAGATAATGGACTAGATTTTTCTTTTAGATAATTTTTCTGCAGGCAGTTCAAGGCAATGTTAACAATAATGATGTCTATTTATGGTAATAAAAATTTCTGGCAATAAAAAATTTTGGTAAATTATTATTGCTTTTTATGAAATTTTTTTGAAAGGGAAAAATGTATTATTCAAACCCAAATATTTCCTGGTACTTTTTTATGCAAATGACCTTATTACTGTTACTTATATCATCACTCTTCTTCCTGGAAATTCTGAGGAAGGGGAGGTTGAAGGCCTGGAGAAAGCATTCTACTAAATTCTACTAAAACAAAACTGGAATAAAACCTCAGAGGTTTCGTCTCTGCTAGTGAAGTTTACCACTCAAGGAAGAGATCAGAGTAACCAATGCAATGGCCCCAGTGCATGTCAAAACTGCTTAAAATTCTTCTTCAGTGTGATGAGTTTCCTATTATGGCTAAGCTTTCAAACTTGAATATCATTTTTCAGATCAAGCAACAAAGATCATGCCTTTTGGCAAAAAAAGAAAAAAGAAAAGGGGGAAAAAGCTCTACAAATTTCCTTACACTGAAATCCGTTTTGTTACCTAGACTACCATTCGGATTCAATCAGAGTCCCACACTTCCTACAATACGGAATGAGAATATTCATAAGTACAGAGACTGGAAAATCTTGTCCTAACTCCAGCACCACTTTATGCCACTGCATCTTTAGGAAGTCAACAGAACCCTCAAGGCCCTACCGCCTTGACTACGAGGAGCAAGCAGGCAGGAATTGCTACTGACCCATTATGTACTTGTGCACGGTGGAAGTTTTCTTCACTATTGTGCATGAATTCAACTTAACAGATAAATACATACTTTCTATTAACTCTAGAAAATAATGTGGATAGATTCCTACAGCAAACCATAGCAAGTTGATAACATTAGAGGTGTCAGCTCCTGCTTAGCCGAGTTCTTGCTTATAAATCAACATATACAAATTGTACTTACGACTATAATCGCAGCCTTGTATGGTGTCACTTAACTTTCACTATTATATGTTACTTTGCTCTAGTGAGTGGAAAAATAAAATGATTTCATTATTGTGTAGCTCCTTTCAAAAGTAGCTCACCAAGTAAATGTTACCAGGTTTTGGGTTGTTCACTTATCTCTCCAGCTGGAATTAGATTCCAGATTCTTCTCATCCTGAAAAAAGAATTGAACCCAATGCACAAAAAGCGGTGGTAAAGTTTATTTGAAAAAATAAAAATGAAGAGTGAGGGAGAAATTGGCTCTGTGTAGCAAGCTTGGGCTGAGGAAGACAGGAAAAAAGCAAGACAAAAGATTTCTCTGGATAAAGCAAGGCAAGCTATCTGAGGAAAGCCATGATAGCAAGCTCTGCTTAGCATCTGTGTCCTTTTACACTGTCCAAATCTTGAGGAATCTGTATAATATAGGGAGAGGGAAGAACCAGCCGAGGCCATCAGGCTTCCATAAAGGCAACATGACCTAGAACTTATTGTGCCTAGTTATAGGCAGAGAGCGTGATAAGACCATCTGTAGTGAACAAAGAGAAGAGAGTCTCTTATATAAGGATGGAGAGAAGGCAACGACATGAACTGGGAAGAGTACAGTAAACATCTGTGACCAAAGTTCCCTGACAGTCTTGCACTTCAGTAGACAAGCGTCCTTGGAATAGCTGGTGAAAATTTTCAGGTGTCTACAGATGTCTCTAGATGTGCCAGAACATGCAAAACTCCTGCCCTCTCTTATCTCCTTTCCTGTGCTTTCCATGGCAATTTTGGGACTGAGCTGAGCAGTGCATCTGCTGGAAAGCAGGCTGCATGTTTAGGGAGTCAGGCTCAGTTGGAGCCTCACAGAAACCTCTGAGAATGTCTACATATGGGTCGTGAGAGGCAGTGCTGGGATCCCGTGTCTCAGTCTGATGTCAGGTCAATCCCATCCTATTGAAAACCTCCTAGAGTTCTTGCAAGAAGTCCACATGTAGAATTTTGGAAACTGTTCTGCACATGTGTTCTGAGATCTTGTAATTAACAGGTCCTACCTACTTGCTCAGCCAGCTTTACCACATCCTAATTTCCTATGTCAGTGTAGTGGATTAACTAATGGTCAACTTGTAAAAACCCAGCTGAGCTGAATCAGTATGGCTCTGGGCATGGATGACCCACCTGCATAAAGAGGGAACTGGAGGGAAGATGGTGTGCTGTTGATTCTCCTGGAGAAGCTTATCATGCTGATTTTCCTGATGTGAACTCAGCTGTGTCATTGTTGGAGGAGCTTGGGCCCTCACTATTGATGAGGATGGCTACAGTTATCTTCAGGGGAACTCTAGTCTGTACCTTGAGTATCATTGCTTCATGGCTTCAGTGCAGAACCCTCAGCCTGCTGGCGCAGATCCTTCATCCCACTGGTATAAATCCTTCATCCTGATGGCACAGACTTTATAGCTTCTACCACTGCCCTTTCAGCCTTCCTAGTACAGATCCTTGACACAGACTTGCATGAATCATCGTCATGGACTCTGGACCTCAAGCTGGACTCGTGGAGGACATTGCTATGGGCTCTAGGTCTTCAGCTGAACTCAGAGAGGATACTACCATAGGGTCCAGACCCTCAGCTGGATTTTTTTTTTTGGTGTCTAGTGCATGAACAGATCTTTTACACTGTTTTGCATTTGACTATTTAGGTGAACACTGTAAAATAATCCTACAAACAATGTGTCCTATATTAAATTTATTCCCTTGTAAATCTACAATAGTTTCTCAGAAACTGAGTTAAATGTTTACTTGAATTTCTACAATTAAAGCTGACATTCTAAAAGCAGTTGGAATAGGTGTGGATATGACAACTGTAAAAGTTTTAGTGTAAAATACACAAAAATTTAAAAGAATACAGAACTTGAATATTTTCAAGCAGGACTTCAAGTTAATTGATCCTCTTAGCTTTTGTTGTAAAACAGTTTGACTCATAAAAAATTTAAACAGTATGAAGTATTTCATGTACCTACTGAGCTTTCTACAGTGTTAATAACTTATATGACTATAGCACATCATCAAAACCCAAAAACTATGTTCTACAGTATTAAATTATTACAGAATTATTTACCAACATAAATGGTAAATAATAAAAATTTCAAATGGATGTGGTAAATCCAATAGCAAAGTAATGGCCATATAACCAAAAGGTTATCCATGTGTCAAAAAATTATCAGAACTAAAAGCTTTACTGTAAGTGGTGAGTGGGTAAGTTTTACGCTTAAAAAGATATGATAATCTGTTCAGATTTATAAGGGAGAAATTTTAGAATAGCTCAGATTAAAGAGAAACAGAAAACAAGTAGATTAATAGAATTTGTATGGAAAGAGAAATTATGAATGAGCCAGAAGTTATGCCTTCCATGACAGAAGCACACGAATCTACAGGTGAGGGTGAAGGGAGTATGTAAGAGGGACTGGATCAAGACTGCAGCCAAAAATTACTGACATGATAATAAAAAGCCACAAAACTAGTTGTTGTCATAGTTTTAAAAAAATTATTGAACTATATTAGAAAAATGAGGTTTCTTCTGCAAAACTATGCAAAATACTGAATTTGTTAACATGCATCTATCTATATATATATTTTTTAATTGTATGTATATACTATTTTTACAGTCCATCTCTTTGAATTTACAACTATCAATCCTGGTTATATTGAATAACAGGGCATTGACTATAATATTAAAATGTAAAAGTTTCACTGTGAAGGTTTGGAGGGAAAAGAACATAAACAACTCTATTATCTCAGAACTCCCTAGAAAGAACCTTGTTTATAAGGTGGACCATGACAAACAAGACCATCCCCTGTAGACAAATGAGTAACAGTTAATGGTAATCCAGACAAATCTTGCCTCCAGACCTCAGATCTCAGGCTTTTGTCAGAAAAGACCAATTGAAAGAAGAAAAAGGATTATTTGAGGGACACTGGGACTTGACTGTCAACAGGAAGATATATCAAAGAACAAGAACTTCCAGTCTTAGAAAAACAAAATGGCTCCCACAAGTCTTATCTATGAAACAGACAAAGAGCTCAGATGGAGAACAGCAAGTTTCCTTGACATTATCTTTGATAATCTGATTATCTTGACACAAATGATTGTTTGCTGCAAATAGTTCTTTGAAAATGATGCTGCTGTTTTCCCATTTAAATTTCACTAAATGTTCCTTTTGAAATATTAGTCCACCTGGCTCTGCTACAAAACAATGAAAAAAATGGTTTTTTTTTTCAAGAAAGGTAATGTTGCCAGTGATTTAGCTCAATGGCATAAGTGCCTGCCTTGCAAGTGCATGGTCATGAGTTTGATCCCTGGTAGAAGAAAGAAAGAGAGAAAGAAAGAAAGAAAGAAAGAAAGAAAGAAAGAAAGAAAGAAGAAAGAATAAAAGAAGAAAGAAAGAAAGAGAAAAGTAATGTTATGAGTTGAACTGTATCTCAAAGAAGTATGTTGAAGCCCTGACCCTAAATTAATGTGTTCTTATTTGGAAGTAGGACCATTGCTCATGTAACCAACCAGTTATGATGAGATCACTCGGGTGGGCCCTCATTCAATATGATTACCATCCTCACAAATGAAAAGAAATTCTATTTAAAGAAAAAGACACATAAAAAGACAACTGAATGAAGACAGAAGCAGAGATTAAAGTGAGAGGCCTCAAGTCAAGGAATGCCTGGGGCTACTAGAAGCTTAAAGAGGTGAGGAAAAATCCTTCCATAGAAGCTTCTGAGGAAGCATTTCCCACCCAAAATTCAATTTAAGAATTCCAGGCTCCAGTTCTGTGAGTCAGTATATTTATTTTAAATTATCAGTTTATGGCATTTCTAAGAAAGCTCCAGGATACTAACATAAGTATGTAGACACAGTGATCACAACCATCATCAAAGTTGATCATTCTGGAGTGAATGGGGGAGAAAAACTCCAAGGAGCTTCCTTCAGGAGGCCTTCCTTCTTTGAAAACAGTAATATTTCTTATTTGATTAAAGAGAACTATTCCCTCATGTGAGTTAAGACAATATCATGTCCATACAGAGTTCTACACAAAGTAGTCACACCATCTTCTTTGCAATAGACATTTCTAGCTTATATTCCCTTCCAATCTGTCATTAGTAAGGCCACCCTTCACTTTCAGAAGTATCCCAATTTGAGCAACAAATTTTGGGTTTCTTTATTTCTAAATCTAAGATCTTGAGAGTCTGGTAATCTTATAGAGTCTACTAATAGCCATGTGTGCTTGTTAACCTTCCATCACTTTACAGAACCTGAAATAAATCAACTTAGTAATAGTAAATAATTAGTTTGGTTCACAGTTTTGGTTTCAGCTCATAATTGATTGACCCAGGCATTTTGGTCCAAAAGTGAGGCAGTATAGCACGGTGGGAACCTGAGGCAAAGGAAGCCACTCCATAGTGACTAGGAGGCAGAATGAGAGGAGGAGTTGGGTCCCCATATCCTTTTCAAGTTCATGATCTAGTGACCCAACTTCCTGCCTCAAGGCCTCACTTTCAAAAGATTTCACTACCTCTCTATAGCACTTATGACTTTACTGAGTAGGCCCGAGGCTGGGGAATTTCAGATCTAAACTATAGTATAAGCCTTTACTATTATCTAATTTAGGGGAAACAAAAGAAAATGAAAACAAAAGCTATAGAAAATATTGATTTAAAAAACTACATTGATCACTAATTGGGCAATTTTTGTCCCAATAACCACTTGCAGCATGACATACCTCCACTGCACCTTACAATATTAAAGCAAGGTTTATGTTCTAAAACTGAATAAAACTGTTCAATAAAAACAGCAAGATGTGGTGGGTCCAAGTGTCTTCAACATTGTTTCCCACTTCAGCCCATATCTCCTTCTTTCATCTGGTACAAAAGCATAGACATTTGGAATAATGACCCTGCAACAAAGAAAGCTCCTTAGTATCCAATGAATGCATGGATATATACACATATGCCTATTTACACACATAAAGGCAGTCACTAGAGGTATATTGTTTTCAGAAAAGTTAGTAAACAAAACCTAAAGAAAAGGACATAAAATATATACATAGAACTTAAAGACTGTGCCTTCGTAGGTTGCACTTCTAGGTAACTACAGAACAGACACATTGCAGCTCTTAGAGGCCATGTGCTGCACTCTTCCCTCATATGCTCTCCCTAGAAATCGTCAGAATCCTAACTCTCATAACAATTATTTACGGTTTTATCACCTCTGTATAGCTTTTCACCTTTACAAAATTCAGTTTCATTTTCCATTTCTCCCTAAAACTCTAAATAAATGGAGCATCTTATATATTTTCCTCAACATTGTGTCTTAAGATCACAGCATGTGTTTGCATGAAGCTATTAGAGACAGCTAAATTAGATAGAAATTAGTAGGCACTCAGTCAGGGATGGGCCCTTTAGGGAATAAGAAGACAAAAACTTATCAAAATGTGGCTGAGGTGCATCTTCAGAAGGCCAGGTTTCAAGATGGAGATGCTACAGCCAGGCCTGGAAGCCTACCTAGAGATACACAGTAATTTGAGATTATACTGGGTCTAATGGCTCAGATAAGCATCAGTCATGTCAGTGGGTGTTATGGTTTGTGTCTACATGTTCCCCCAAAGCCTCATGTGATCATAGAGTTTTTCAGAGGTAGCTGAATCTAGAGTACATGATTGATTTGTAGTGCAATGCTGGGATTAAGGGTTCTAGAATTAAGGATGAGTGATTGTTAGATCAGTCCACTGATTAGACTGGCACCACTGTAATCCCCATAGACTGGATACAATATGAGGGAGATAAAAAGGTATGTCTTGGTCTCTCTCTTGTTGTTTTTGTTATCTTCCATTGCCATACACTGTTGCCCCTCTGCCATCTGCCACTCTGCTTGGAGCTAACAATTATAGACTGAAACCTCTACAAAAACTGTGAGCCAAATAATTCTTTACCCCTTTGTGGGTATGTTGTCTCAGCAGTGAGAAAGGTGACCAAACCATGTAGATCCATCTTTTTCCCAAAATGTTTTTGAGTTTTTGTTTTTCTGTTTATTTGTTTGTTTGTTTGTTTTGTTTTTAGAGAGTCTCTCTATGCAGTTCATGCTGGCCTTGTACTCACTTTGTAGCCCAGGCTGGTCTCAAACTTGCAATGACCCTCCTACCTCAGCCTCCCAAGTGCTGGAATTACAGGTATGTACCACCATGCCCAGCCCCCAAAATGTTTTTGATCTTATGTTAGAAATTACAGATAAGCTAAAATTAATGATGATAGCCACAGACCCTTGCTATGTGCCATGTGATCTTCCTTAGTAGATCAATATCAACAAAGTGACTATACTGATAATTGTGCTGGCTGACTGAAGATCAACCCATGTTGTACCCACCTTGGAATCTTACTCTAAAATATTCTTGGAGAAATAGCCTCTGTGGCAGAGGGAACCTCTTTTCTGTTTTCTCTTAATAAACCTTCCCTACTTCTAAGTTCCTCAGTCCCTTGGTATTCATACTTCAATACTTGGGGGACACATCTGACATCTAGAAGGTTGGGAGTTACTTTTCCCCATCATAGATTGGAGGTCTCAGTGAGATCTTCAGAAAGAGGTACGAGTTTGCTGGTGACTAATGGCATCTCTCTTGAGTATTTCAATTGAATTGTGACTTGTTTACATAATCAAGAACTGCATCCTTTGTCAGTTGCTTATGATCTTTTTTATCAAAATGATAACAGATTTAAGTTGGGAGGATGGGAAGATGGTGATGTCTTTGTATTTGGGTTTATTTAATGGAACATTTTTACTTTGCAAACAGGGCCTCATATTCCTTTCTTCACTTGTTTGGTAGTTATAAAATGACATGGTATCTTATTGCAGATAACATGATTTTTTTGAACTTCTAATTGATTTACAGCTCACAAATTCAAATATGACTGAAGATTCAGTAAGAGGTTATATGGGACTGGTTTTGGCAGTTCACCTCTGCAGGGATAGTTGTTATCAGTATCAAAGCTTAATCAAGAAGCTATAAAAATCCTAGATAAATCAATATCAATCAGTGAAATCAAAGATGTAATTAAAAACCTGCCAACAAAGAAAAGCCCAGGCCCTGATGGATTCACTGCTTAATTCTATAAGAAATGTAAAGAAGACCTAAAACCACTGCTTCTCAAGCTCTTTAATGAAATGGAAAGAGAAGCAATACTCTTTTTTTTCTATTAAGTCCATTTGTTCATGGGTTTGATGTAGTCCTGGTATTTCTTTGCTGTCTTATGTAGTTAGGTGCTCCTATATTAGGTACATATATTTATGATTGTTATGGCATTTGTGTTGTGTCCAGCTTTCTCACTGACCCCAATCAATCTTATGTTATTCTTTTTTGCTTTGTCTTGTAGCAGTTGGATAGATTTCTCATGACCTCCTGCTACTTTAAAAATATCTTTCTTTTCATGATCTCTAGCTGCAATTCTGTCTTCAAGATCTGAAATTGTATCCTTTCCTTCATTCACTCTGTTGTATATATCTTCAGTGGAGGTTTTAATTTCCTGGATTTCTGTTTGGATATATTTCATATATATTGGCAATTTTTTTTATTTCTATCTTTTTCTGCATCTTTCATCTTATTAGAATACAAGTTTTCAAAATAGATATACATGAATTTCTTCTGAATTTCTGCAAGGTCCCTTGTGATTTCACCATTTTCATTCCTTTTTTTACTTTGAAGAAAATTAAATCAAATGAAATAAAACAGACTCAATCAAAACAAAACAATGAATGTGGTACAGGACTTCAAGATAAAATAAGAGGAAATCAATAATGGCTACCATAATGCCTCTTATTATCTTGAAAATAACTGCCCATACCATTAGGCATAATAAAATCAAATAACATAGAACAGAATAAAACAAAACAAAACAATGAAAGCAATACAGGGCTTCAAAACAAGATAATAGGAAATCAACAATGGCTACCATAATACATTTTGTCATCTTTCAAAAAGTCATCCATGTCATCAAATATAATAAAATCAAACAAAATGAAACAGAATTAAGCCAGACTAAACAGAACAATGAAAACAATACAAGGTTTCAAAACATGATAATAGATTAACTATGGCCACTGCCTTCCCTTTTTCTTTTCTTTTTTTTTCAATTTTTATTTTAAAGTGGGTAAAATTAAAACAAAACAGATCATAAGAAAACAATTTAAGAAACACAGATTTCAAAGCAAGACAACTGGAGATCTTCACTGTCTATCATATTGTCTCGTGTTTTCTTCCAAATAGTTGTCCATATCTTCACACCCAGTGAATTCATACCAAACAGAATAGTATTAAACTGATCAGATGGTGAAGGTAGTTTAGGTCTTTAAGACCAGACAATAGAGAAGTCAACAATGGTTGCCACAATGTCCCTAATTCTCTTCAAAATAGCTGTCCATACCTTTATGTATGTTGAAATTAAACAAATAAAACAGAATAATATCACTCTGAACAGAGAATAATAGTATTGCTAGATTTTATATTATGATGCTAATAGAATTAGCATGGGGTATCTTAGTGTCTCTTTTTCTTCAAAGTATCTGTTCATTACATTGTGCTTTATATAATCAATTCTTGTAAACTGTTTAGAAGTTCTACGCATGCACGAGTCTCTGCATGTATACCTATCCTTTCCGTATTAGAGGGAAAAACAAATCAAAACAAGACAACAAAACAAATTCCTAGAAAAACATGAAATGAAGAAGACATATAAAACCTCAATACTAGGTGAACTACAGTAGTTACTATGATGTCTCTTGATTTTCAATAGAATTGTCTATATCATCAGGCATAGTATAATTGAACATAGCAGTGCATAGCAATATTAATAAATGTTGGAGACATTATAGGACTTCAAAAGCAGTTAATAATCAAACCGGAATGCATATCCTATTGAATCTTGTCATCTTCAGAGTAGTTGCCTCTACTCTCAGTCTTGATACTCTCAAGCATACCAGATTCAAATAAAATCAGTCAAGGCAAAACAGTGATCTAACAAATCAGATTCAAATAAGATCAGTCATAGTAAGACAGTGTAAGTAATACAGGGCTTCTGTTTAAGTTAATAAGAAATTAAAGATAATTACCATAGTATATCCTGCTATTTTGGGAACAGCTATCTGTGCCCTCAAATCTAGTACAAGTAGACAGACTGGAACAGAATAAAATCAAACTAAACAGAGCAATAAGAATAATGTGGATTTTAAAACTCTGATACACTATTAACAAAGTCCTCTGCCTTCCTTTTTTATACAATTCCTCCCCTTTCACTTTCACAGAGTGCTTTGTACATTTTGGGTCCCACTAACTCCTTTAGTTTTTAGATTGGGGGAAACCCACTATCTACCTAGGTGGTTCTGAACCTTTTTACCCCTGAGCTTGATATTGAGCTGTATCCCTTTACCTACTAAAATCTCAAGGTTTTCCTTCCTTATAGCTGAGTAGTTCTCCACTGCACAAAAGTGTCATGAGTTTCCAACCTATCTGTAGCTGCTGGATGAGCTGTCCCTATTTCTCTCTGGCTCCCTGTCACATAGAACATTGTTTTCTCACCTTTCACTTTTTGTTCATTAACCCTCTTTCAGGTTGACTATATTTCCTATTCAGAGCATCTCAATGGACCCTATCTCCTGATATACTCTGCCTGTGTTTCTTTTTGTTAGTGTATCAAGGCCATCTGTGTTAGAGATTATAGCTAATCTTCGCTGCTTCATCTCTGCTATGCTATTTTTCTGCTGTTGGTTGTCTACTTTTCTCCTTCACTGCATTGTCTGCCCTGTTCATTGAGGCCTCTCTGCCACTGTTCCTGGAATCCTGGTGATTTTTTTTCTCTCTCTAGAATATCCTTCAGTATTTTTTTTAAGGTTGGATTGGTGGTCACAAACTCCCCCAGTTCCTCTTTGTCATGTAAACATCTTGTTTCTCCATTAAGTTTTAGAGACAGCTTTGCAGGGTACATCAATCTGGGTTGGAGGTTGTTTTTTTTTCAGGGTTTGGAATACTTTGCTCCAAACTCTTCTTGATTTGATGGTTTGTGTTGAGAAGTCTGTTGTGATTTTGATGGGTTTTCCTTTATAGGTGATCTATTTCTTTTCTCTGATGGCTTTTAATATTCTGTTCTTGTGATGAATTTCTGGGATCTTGATTATTATATGTCTGGGTGTAGATCTGTTTTTGTTGTAGCTGGTTAGAGTTCTGTATGCCTCATATATCTGAATATCATTCCCCTTTCCTATGTTTGGGAAGTTTTCCTTAATTATTTCTGTGAATAGACTTTGTATTTCATTTGTTTTTATCCCTGCTTCTTTGCTCACATTTTTTATTCTTAAGTTATAGATCCTCTTGTCATCTTCTAGCCTTTGTATTGTTACTTCCTGGATCCTTGTTATTTTTAAGATATCTTTCCTTTTGCAATCACACATTGCAAATCTATCTTCAAGTTTTGAAAGTCTAACTTTAGTTTCTGTCAAGCAATTTTGCCAGCTTTCAATGGAGTTTTCAATTTCCTGATATTCTCTTTGGATCTGTCTCATGTATTCTAGATTTTGTTTATATTCTTCATCAAAGGAGTCTCTCCTTTTTCTAGGTTCCTCCATTCTTCCATCTGTGTTTTCTTGAGAGGTGCTTACCATTTCTTTTATTAATCATCTTATATCTTGCTTCACTTGAGTTAGAATTTCAAATTTAAGTTTGTCAATGAGGTCACAGAAGTATTTCTTTATGTCTGTGGAGGCTGTGTCTGATATTGCATGTTTACTGCCCTCAATCTCTTCTATATTTACCTCTCCTGGACTTATTTTCCCTGGGTTAGTGGCTAGAGGCTTTTACTTGTTTCTTTCTCTTGTCATGTTTCTGGTTTCTTGCAGACAGGTATATGGCAGAGGTCTCAGGTCCTTTCTGTATTAGTTATAGTTTTTCTGAAGCATGCTGGCTGGGAAATTGCTGCCCTCTGCAGTGTGCTGTTGATCTATGAGGTGCACACAGGGGCGATGTGGGCCGGCCCCATCCTCTGAGCCAGTCAACCAGTGAGTGTCTTCAGCACATTAGTCTGTGCCATGCAGACATCACAGGTTCAGGACAGTTTTTTTTTTTTTTAGATTTTATTTAAAGAGAAACAAAAGCATGTAAAGGGTAGAGATAATACAGAATTCCAAAAAAAAAAGATAAACAATAAGAAATCACTAGTTAACAAATTACATATTATCCTCTTAGAAATAGTTGTTCAAGTTACAAAATTAAAGCACACAAAGTAGACAATCAAACAGTGAGAGTGTGAACAGCTACACATACATGAATCTCTACATGTTTTTTGATCATTTCTGTATTAGAGGGAAAATCAAAACTTAGCAAGACAAAACAAAACAAATTCCTATAAAAACATAAAACCAAAAATTCATATAAAACCACAGTACAAGGTGATCTACAATGAGTACTGTGTTGTTTCTTATCTTCAATAGAATGTTTATATCATCAGGCATAATTGAATATGGCAGTATAATTGAGTATAGCAGTAAATAACAATATTAGTAAAATAAAACATTGTAGACAGTATAAAACTTCAAAGGCAGGTAATAATCAAACCAGAGTGGATATTCTAGTGGATCTTATCATCTTAAGTGCAGTTACCTATACTCTCAGACTTGATACTATCAATCATAACAGCTTTGAATAAAATCTATTAATACAAAACAGTGATCCAACAAACCAGATTCAATTATGATCAGTCATGGTAAAACTGTGTAGGTTTTACAGAGCTTTAGATTAACTTAATACAAAATTAAGGACGATTACCATACTATATCCTGTTATTTTCAGAATTACTGTCTGTACCCTCAAATCTACTACAGGTAGAATGACTGGAACAGAATATAATACATCTAAGCAGAGTAGTGTGAGTAATGTGTGTTTTAAATCCTGGTGCACCATTAACAATATAGTATCAAGGCCCTCTCTGATAGAGTTTCTAGTTATCCTTCTCTGCCTCATTTCTGCTATGCTACTTTTCTGCTTTTGTTTAGTTTTCTCCTTCATTCTACTGCCTGCCCTGCTCATTGAGGCCTTTCTGCCACTGTTCCTAAAATCCTGATATTATTTTTCTCTCTCTAGAATGTCCTTCAGCATTCTCTGCAGAGTTGGATTGGTGGTCACAAACTCCCCCAGTTCCTCTTTGTCATGGAAGCATCTTGTTTCTCCATTAATTTCTAGTGATAGTTTTGCAGGGTATATCAATCTGGGCTGGAGGCTATTATCTTTCAGGGCTTGGAATACGTCACTCCAAGCTCTTCTTGATCTGATGGTCTGTGTCGAGAAGCCAGCTGTGATTCTGATGGGCTTACCTTTATAGGTAATGTTTATTTTCTCTGATGGCTTTTAATATTCTGTTTTTATATTGAATTTCTAGTATCTTGATTATTATATGTCTGGGTGTAGCTCTGTTTTGGTTGTAGGTGGCTGGAGTTCTTTCTGTTTGCCTCACACAACTGAATGTCATTTTCTTTTCCCATGCTTGTGAAGCTTTCCTCAATTATTTCTGTGAATAGCCTGTGTAATTCACCTGTATGTATTCCTGCTTCTTCATTCACATTTCTTATTCTTAAATTGTAGATTCTCTTGTCATCTTCTAGCCTTTGCATTGTTACTGCCTGTTTCCTTGTTATTTTTAAGAGATCTTTCCTTTCATGATCACACACTGCAAACTTGCCTTCAAGTTTTGGTAGTCTATCCTTAGTTTCTTTTAAGGCATTTTGCCAGCTTTCAATGGAGTTTTTAATTTCCTGGTAGTCTCTTTGAATCTGCTTCATGTATTCTATATTTTCTTTATATTCTTTATCAAATGTTTTTCTCCTTTTTTTGTGTTCCTCCCTTCTTCCATCTGTATCTTCCTGAGAGATGCTTTCTGAGAGTATTTCTTTTATTAGTCTACTCATATCCTGCTTTACCTGATTTAATATTTCAGATTTGAGCTCGTCTACAAGGTCCCGAAGATATCTCTTAATGTCCATTGAAGCCATGTCTGATGTTGCGTGTTTGCCGCCCTCAGGCTCCCTTGTTTTTCCCTCTCCTGGATCAGGGCTCTTAGGGTTCTGGGCTGGGGGCCTCCTTCTGCCTCTCTCTCCTGTCATGGCCCTGGCTTCCTCCACACAGGTTACAGTGCAGGTCCCAGCCCCTTCCCTGATGGCCACGTTTCCTCTGAAGCACGCTGGTGGGGGACCTCCACCCTCTCCTGACTGCTCATATCACTGAGGTGCAAGTAGCAGCTGCCTATGCCTGCCCCTCCCCATTGGGCCAACCAAACTGCAGAGGCCTTCCCCCAGTTAGTGCTTGCTAGGCATAGGAAATCGATTTGGGACATATCACTGGGTAACGGCCAGGGACGTGGCCAGTGCAAGCAAATCTCATGAATCTGCTCTGGGGAGGGAGCAACCAACCAAAGTCACTGTTACTCCCAGTTCAGGCTTCTCCTGCCCGATTCCAACATGTCACCCACCTGGTTGCACCCTTCCTGTGGGGGGGGGGTCTCACTCCCAGCACTGACCATGGATCAATGAAGGTTCCTCCACCAGCTCTGCTCTCCACTCTCCATTGGGCTCACCAACCCCCAACTTCAGTGCTGCCATTCTTCCTGTGAGTGGTGGTGGGAACCAGTTTGGGCGGCTCTGCCTGCAGCGCAGATTCAAGCTGGTGCAATCTTGGCAGGTCATCATGAAAACGCTGTGTCCCTTTAGTTTTTAGCTGTTTCAGTTGTAGTCCAAAGTATTTGATGAGCTTTTTTATGTTTTAATTTCTTCCTGTGTCAAGAGGATCCATCTCCCTCTGTCTGGGTCTCTCCAGGGTGTTTTATTCTGGCATATGAATTTTTTATCCCTGGAGGCTTTGTATTCTGTTGCTCACTGATTGGCCATCTTGTCTTCTCTCTCTCAGGACAGTTTTGTCCCTAGCTATTGGGTCCTGACCAGGGGTGTGACCCAGCCCAAGAAGATCCCACCAGTCTGCTTTGGGCCAGGAGCGCCAACTGATGCCACTGCAGTTCTGGGTTCAGACCTGTCCTACCCAACTCCAATATGTTGTCCAGCTGGTCACCTCCCCCTGCAGGACCAAGTTCCAAGCACTGACCATGGGTAAGAGTAGCTCTCCATGCCGTTTCCACTCTCCATTGCAGCACAACCTCCCACCAAGGGCCATGGGCTCACCAACCCCTGATTTCAGTGTGACAGTGACTTCAGTGTGACTGAAAGTTGTCCAACTCCAAGGCACCCAGCACAGTGCAGGACCGGCTCCTGTAAGAGTGCATCTAGCTCCAGCCTTCTGTCTACATTTTTTCTTTCTGTCCTTCCTTCTTTCTTTTTTTTTCTTTCTCTTTTTCCTCAGTTTCTTCCTGGGTCCCTCTCCTTTCATCTGGTCTTCTTCATGGTGTTAAATTCTAGCATCTGAGTTATTTTTCTCAGAGAAGCTCTCTACCCTGCTACCTATCAATTTGCCATCTTCCCAGGATCTTGCCTTCCCTTTTTAGACATTTCTTCCCCTTCACTTTCACAATATCTATTGTGCATTTTGGATCCTACTAACTCTATTAGTTTTTATACTAAGGAGACAACACAGCATTCACCCATGTGACTCTGAACCATTTCATCTATGAGCATGATCTCAAGTTGTATCCATTTACCTACAAGAGCCACAAGAATATCTTTCTTTATAGCTGAGTAGCTTTCCATTGTATAAAAGTGTCATGACTTTCTTATCTGTTCTGCAGTTGATGGGCAACCTACCCCTATTTTTTCTGGTTCCCTTCACATTAGAGCATTGTTCTATCTCCTTTCACTTTCAGACTATGAATTTTCTTTCAAGTTAAATGTGTTTCTTGTATAAAGCATATTGATGGATCCTGTCTCCTGATCCACTCTGCCTTTGTTTCTTTTTTCTTTTTTTATGAATTAAGGCCATCTACATTAATGATTATGGCTAACATTCACTGCCTCATCTCTGCCATGCTATTTTCCTGCCATTGGCTCCCTATGTCTCCCCTCAATTCAACAGTCTGCCCCAGTTGGTGATCCCCCTCTGCCACTGTTCCTGGAACCATGGTCATTTTTATCTCTCTCTAGAATGTCCTTCAGTACTCTTTGTAGGGTTGGTTTGGCAGTAACGAATTCCTTAAGTTGTTCTTTGTCATGAAAATATCTTGTTTCCATTAATTTTGAAAGAAAGTTTTGCAGGGTAAATCTGGGTTCTTGTATTGAATTTCTGGGATATTGATTATTATATGTCTGGGTGTAGATTTATTTTGGTTATGGCTATCTGATGTTCTATATGCCTTACTTATTTGAATGTCACATTCTTTTCCTATGCTTGGGAAGTTTTCTGCTATTACTTCTGTAAATAGACTTTTAATGTCATTTTGTTGATCCTTGCTTTTTTCACTCACACCTATTATTCTTGAGTTATGTTTCTCTGTGTTGTCCCACAGCCGTTGAATTTTTACTGTCTGGTTCCTTGTTATTTTTAAGAGATCTTTCTTTTCATGATAGCAACCTACAAACATGTCTTCAAGGTTTGAAAGTCTATCTTCAGTTTCTTTCAAACAGCTTTGCCAGCTTTCAATGGAGTTTATAGTTTCCTGTATATCTCTTTGAGTCTGTTTCATATATTCAAAATCTTTTCTTTATTGTTCATTCAAGGTTTCCCTCATTTTCTTATGCTCTTCTTATTTTTTTAATCTATGTCTTCTTAAGAGGTGTTTAGAAATTCTTTTACTGGGTTTTTCATTTCTTCTTTTAGCTGAGATATTTCTGTTCTAATTTCCTTTACAGCCTCATAAAGTCATCTCTTTACTTCAGTTACCATCACTTCAGAAATTTCAGCATTGTGACTCCCAGTCTCTTCTGTTTTTACATCTCCTGAACTTGTTCTGCATGGATTGCAGCCAGAGACTGTTCTTTGCTTCTTTGTTGACATAATCCTGGGTTCTTCCAGACAAGTGCGTAGTGGGGTCCCAGGTACTTCCCACATTGGTTAGAATTTCTCTGAAACAAGACTGTTTGGGTCTCCTGGCCAGTGCTGGCTATAGGTGTTCGATGGTGCACTGGTGCAGGTCTGGCTGCTGTTTTTCCCAGCCTGTGTTGGCTCATGGATGGCTGTTGGAGTGGGTGTGAGGGTAAGGCTGGCTGCTGCCTCTCTGACCTGAGTTGGTTACCAACAGGAAGCCTCCAGAATGGCTGCTGGAGTGTGTGTAGGGGTGGGGCTGGCTATTGCCTCCTGACTTGAGTTGGTTACCTGCAGGGAGCCTCCACAATGGCTGCTGGAGTGCTCCTGGGGCAGAGATGGCCACTACCTCTGGACCTGAGTTGTTACCAGCCTGGAGCCTCTATGATAGCTGCTGTAGTATGTGTAGGGGCCACCATTTTAATCCCTAATTGCATGGATTTGAATCTTTTCTTTCCCTTTTTTTGATAAGGTTGGATAAAGTTTTGTCAATTTTTTTAAATCTTTCAAAAAACCAACTATTCAATTCATTGATAATTTGCATTTTTTATAGTTTCCAATGTATTTTTGCTTCAATGTTTATAATTTCCTCCCTTGCATGAACTTTAGGTTTAGCCTGCTCTTCTTTTTCTAGAAGTTTGAGGTTCACCACTAAGTTGTTGATTTGTGCTTGCTCTGTTTTCCTTATATGGGCATTTACTGTTATAAGTTTCCCTTTTATGATTGCTTTCATTGTGTCCCATAACTTCTGGTATGTTGTATTGTCATTATCATTTAATTGTAGAAACTGTCTAATATTTTCTTTAATTTCATCTGTGGTGCATTGATAGTTTAAGTGAGTGATATTTGGTTTCCATGTGTTTATGAAGTCCTTGTGGCTTCTTTTTCCATGGATTTCTAATTTCACTGCACTATGGTCTGATAATATGCATGGAAAATTTCAATTCTTTTGCATTTACTTAAACATGTTTTATGAGTAAATATGTGGTCTATCTTGCAGAACATCCTGTGTGCAGCTAAGAAAAATAAATGTTCTGATGTTATGGGGTGAAACACTCTAGACATCTACTAGGTCCATTTGTTCAAAATCTTGGTTCAGTTCTAATATTTCATTGTTGATTTCTTTATCTGTCTTTCTGTGAAAATAGGGTATTGAGCTCTCCCCCTACAATTGCATTAGTCCTTATTTGACTTTTCATACCCATTAATATTTTTATATAGTTGAGTGCACTGTTATTTGTTGCACATAATGTTTATGTTGCCTCTTCCTCTTGGACAGTCCCCTTTACAAGGACAGAGTGGCCTTCTTTATCTCTCTTAATCCATCCTGGTTTGAAATTAACTCTTTCAGGAAAACAGAATAGTTACCCCTCTTTTTTCCTGGCTCCTATCATATGGAGTATTGTTTTTCACCCTTTAACTTTTAGTCTATGAATTTCTTTTTTAATTAAATACATTTCTTATATGAAGCACATTTTAATCTTATTTCTTGATTTGTTCTGCCACTTCATGTCTTTTGATTGGTGAACTGAGACCATAAACAACAATGACTGTAACTAATATGTGTTGACTTATCTTTTCATGTTATTTTCCTGTTGGTTGCTGCCCCTTTTCTCCTCTCCCTCTGTTTAATGGGCTTGCCTGTTGGATTCCTTCTGTCAGGGTTCATGGAGTTGTAGCCCTTGTTATTTCTTTCTAGAATGTTCTTCCAAACATTTTTGAGTTCTAATTTGGTGGTCATAAATTACCTCAGATGTTCTTTGTCATAGAAGCATTTTATATCTCCATTGTTTTGAAAAATAGTTTAGGGGCACATCAATCTAGGTTGAGGGTTTTGTTCCTTTAGAACTTGCAATACTTCAAGTTCTCCTCAACTTGGGGGTTTGTACTGAGAAGTCAACTGTGATTCTGAATGGGCTCTCCTTTAGAGGTGATTTATTTCTTTTCTCTTGCAGCTTTTAATACTCTATTCTTGAGTTGAATTTCTAGAATCTTAACTATGATATGTCTGGCTGAAGATTTGTTATCATAGGTAACTGAATTTCTATATACTACACTTATCTGTATATCAAATTCTTTCTCTCTACCAGGGAAGTTTGCTGCCATGACATCCATGAACAGCTTTTTTTTTCATACTTTTTGTGCTATCTCCTGCTTTTTCAATGATTCTAATCAATTTCAAATTATTCTACTTTTCTTCATCAGCTGCTAAGTTGACTTCTCATGGTCTTTGATTATTTTTAAGAAATCTTTCTTTTCATGATAGCTAACAGCAAATCTGTCTTCTATATCTGAGATTCTGTCCTCATATTGGCTTAATCTGCTACATATACTTTCAATGGAATTTTTATTCTCATGAATATCTGCTTGGATCTGCCTTATGGTTTCCATTTCTTTTCTATTCTGAGCAGTTGTGGCTTCCATAATTTTTGTAAGCTCTTCTATTTTTTGTCTGTATCTGCTCTAGAGTCACTAATCAAGATTTTTTATTGTGGAAAAAGTCTCTGAAGTTTTCTGAGGAAATATTTCTGATTTGATTTTTTTCTACAGCTTCACTCAATTGCTTTATTATTACCACTTCAGAGAGACCAGGTGGGTGACTTTCAGCTTGTCCTACCTCTTTTCCCCTTGGGTCTCATCAATTCACTGAGGATGAGAAGTTTCTGCCTGTTTGGCCCAGCCCCTGGTTCTGTGGCACTGTGTCACACTATTTTCTGTGACTTTTAATCAATCTCAGTCTTGGAATGCCAGGAAAAACAGATGTTTAGAAAAACTGTCACAACATATCCTAGAAAATGACAAACTGAGTTAACCGTTAATTTGTCACTTTTAATCACAAGAACTAGATTTGTGGTTATATAGCAAAATCTAAAACAAAGCAGAGAATTATATGCAGTACACAAGTTCCTTAATCTGTCAATTTTGCCATCAGGGGTTAAAATTTAAAATGGTTTAGGAAGAAAATAGAGAAGTGGAAGAAGAGGAAAAAAATTAGAAGTAAGGCTGGAGGGCAAAAGAGGATCACACTAAATTTGGGAAACTTGTACAGAAGACTGGAGGGAAACAGAGAAGGAAGAGGAAAAAAAGAAAAGCATAATAGAACCACAATCACAAAGAGGCTAGAAATCACATTCACACTCATATAAAAGCAATATCAAAAAGTGAAGGAAGAAAAAACAAAAAACAACAAAAATAAACACCACCACCACCACAATAACAACAAACAACAGAGAGAGAATGAAAAAAAGTCCACTTCCTGGTTTATGTCTATTGCAATTGATAGGCATGTGATAACAGTTCTGGGTTGATTTATCCCAGCAATTCAGTATTAGCCTTTTGGTGGGGCAGTGGATAATCTCAGCTAGTCAGCATCTTTCAACCAAGACCAGACTCATTCAACCTGCAGCTGTCTGCACACCTTCCAAGGAGCCTGAGCCCAGCTGAGGGCCGCTAGATGGAGACAGCAGATGCTCTAAATTCTGAACTCAGTTGACTCTTCTCCTAGATGGCTTCTGACCAACTGCTCTCTCACATGGGAGGACTAAGGCTTCAGCACTCACCATCAGCTCGTGAATTCCTTCATGTCTGCTACTCTGTTCCATTGCTTTGTCTCTCCATGAAGGCTCTGGGGTCACCAGCTATCACCGTGTATCTGCAGGTTTGAACCACTTCTCTTGCACAGATAAGTCCCATCTCAGAGACAAGGCACCACCAGATACCTCCTTCCTGTTCACTGAAATTTTCCCTTCACTCTCTCTGTGGGCTTCAATTCGTACTTCAGATCCTTTCCAGGTCCAGGGGACCCACTTCCCTCCTTCTTGTCTTCATCATGTTGCTATATTCCAGAATCTGGATGGTGACTCTCAGAGAGGTTCTTTCTCTGATGCTTATTGCTCCACAATCTCCCCTCTCCCCATATTGTTAAATTTAAAAGACCAGAATATAGACAAGAAGAGGAACAACTGGTTCCTACTTGAACATAGGCAGTCCCTGTACAACATTACTACAAGTCCACCAACCAGACAGGAGATTAGAATAGGAATATTTTCAAACTAGCATCCTTGAAGGCACAAGAAGGACAATAAGCCTTTTGATTATTTCAAGTTGTCAACAATTAATCAGGAAAAAGATGAGATTCCCCCTCTGCCTTCTTAGGTCATTTATAAGAGGACTTGGTAAAAAAATGCACTGATTCAATAGAAGGACAGATTATTCATAAAGACAAATTGATTAGCCAGTCAACCTCAGACATCAGGAGAATCTGCAAGAGATGTCTTTTGTTCCATATAGCTCACTTGATTCTCTAGTGACTGTAATCTCCTCATTATTTTATAATAAAGACTAGGAATATGACAACAGGAATAAATAAAAGTGTCAAGAGAAAGAAGCTGCATTTACTGTGGCCTTAAGAGGAGTGAATCCTGAGCTTAAATCCCAGGACTCCAAGAAGAGCTCAAACACTTGTGGTACCCAAGAGGGATTGGAATAAGAATCATCACAAAAACAAGCCCATTTCTTGTGTGCAGTGATGACCGCTGGAAGTCAGACTACCCCTGGAGCCAAGGTCCCAGGGATCAGACCCAGCTTACCAATTGGTCTTGTAAGACTGAAGACACCTGGGGCACTCTTCACTCTCTCCATCTGGCCAGACTGTCATCTCCAGGGAGGAGCTCCAGGTAAGCCTGACTATAGAAGGAACAGATCAGCCTACTGCTGAACACCATATGCAGACTTTTAGTCCTTCTTTTCAACACTGACCTTCCTTCTAGCCATCAGACCCCAGTGAAAGGCATCACTGGAGAAGAGGTAGTTGACTAATTCTCATAACCTTTAGGCTGTCAGTGGGATGGTTTTCTCTTCTCCTATTTCTTTTTTATCATACCTGAAAGTCCAGTTTCCCTTTTAAAAAGAGATATATTATCATGTTTAAATGTTGTAATATACAAGTATTCATGTCAGGTATGTTGCCTCCCTCTTGTGTAGAATAAAATAAATCCTGAAGTATGGGCACCTAAGGATAAAATTGGAAGAGCAATAATAGCTTCCTCAGAACAAATACATTTTAAAGACCACATTACTTTTCCTCACCACAGACAATATCCTCTACAGCCTGCAGTAACTGGTAACAGTACTAAGTAACTGAGTGGCCTATAAACTCTACTCTTCATGACCACAAACATAATTAGATTTTTTCTAAGAGTTCCACCAAAGCCTCTCTATGGAGTCTAAGTAAGAGTAAGAAACCCATTGTGAGAACCAACAATAATAGATACAAAGATTATGACTACATTCAGGTATGGGATGATTGCACATGGTTAACTCCTAGATCCTGATGCCCCTTTATGTTGAAAGTAATGAAATCACTTCCACCTGCCTTGGCCTAACTCTCCTAAATACTTAGGGTGGACATCCCTGCATTCCTGATCAAAATTTATGTATTATAAATGTATTATAAATCTACAGGTGGAGGATTGGTTTGCAACACACTGGTTTAATTGCCCTGGAATTGTACAGGGACCCTCAATGCCACTAATTCATTCTGCAGAACCAATTTATGGCCCTGGTGTCCTGTGGGTGAACAGGAAGATATCCAGTGGGATTTCCATACCTACAAGACATAAGTGTCAAAAATATCAATTAACTTGCAGCATCAATGGTCTAGGAGTGTGCTCCACTGGCATAGTCACTTACTTGACTGTTACCTTTCTCCTTTCCCTGCGATTAGAGGATATCACCCAACTTATTGAGACCTTGAATAACTGTACTTGGTGGTCCTCAAATGACACACTGTGATCTCTCTTCTAAATGAAGTCAGATTGATGAGGTGAACTGTCCTCCAAAATCAGATGGCCTTAGGCATCTTAATGGCAACACAAGGGGGAACTCACACAATTATAAAAGTTGAATGTTGTATGTACATTGCTGATCATTTCACCAATATCTCAATAATTAGTCAAGATATTAGATGAAAGGTTAGTAGCATATCAAACCCTGAAGCTCCCTGGACTTCTTACCCTTTTTTTTTATTAGGAGCCATCATTGACTTTTCCTGTTGAAAACATTTGTTGACCATATGAGTAATAGTCTTGATCTTATTTTTTGAACCATGCATATTTAACTATTTCTTCAGCTTTGTTCCCTCCAGACTCAATGTTATACTCCCACCCAAGATGAGAATGCTTGGAGTTTATAGAGGGCCTCTCAACACACCATCTGAAGAGTATCTGTGACTAATGACCATGATTACAAATGCCTCTATCTGTAAGTGGCCAGAGTGGTTTTTCCCCACAGTCTGTTATGGGGAGTTAAGTGTACCCCTTAGGGGGAGGAGAATATTGTAGACAGTCAAATTAGGTACAAATTAACTGATGGTCACACAGGGCCCTCAAGAAAGTCAGTGCAGAAGATGAAAACACATTAAGATTGTGTCTGGAGACACATTTGAAGAAGGCCAGCCCCCAGTGTGGCAATGCAGTAGCCAAAACCTACATGCCTCCTTTATAAACAGCAACTCTAGATTATACTGTAATTAGCACCACCTGGTAAAGTGGGCCTATAGGCATCAGACACATAAATAGGTAACCAAAATATTTGGGCTCATATCTTTCCAAAAATACTTTTGATCTTTCTATGGTTGTTATGGTTTGTATCTAGATGTCCCCACAAAACTCATGAGCTCGTAGATGGGGCTTTTAAAAACTGGCTGGTTCTAGGACCTGTGATACTGAGATTAATGGTGTGTGGAACTAAATTAGGCCACTGATTGTAATTAGCATATTCCTGGGTGTGGACAGTGGAAGCCTCATTCAGTGCAGTTGACACTAATCAACAGGTTTATAGCCTGAAGGGACTATAAAAGGCGAGAAAGAAGGCAAGCTTGTTGCTGCTGCTTCTGCGGCCTCTTGTCCCTGGATGCTGCCCTACCATACCACCTGGCCTTGGAACCAGCCAACAATGGACTGAAACTTCTACAGACTGTTAGCCAAAACAAACCCTTCCTTCTTTAACTTATAGGTGTGAGGTAGTTTGTCTCAGCAAGACAGTGAAAGAAGACATAAATAAGCTAAAGTTAATAATGATGCTCACCATAAACCATTGCTATGTGCTTCACTTTCCTAGTCAATCAATATTAGCTGTTACTATATTTGCAGTCCTATTGGTTGATTGTAGCTTAAGTCACGTTGTACCCATTTTGTGATTATGCGCCATATACATTTGTGAGGAAATAGACTCTTAGGACATCCCTCTCAGGAGCCACCCTGTCTCTCAGGAGCTTTCTCTTAATAAATCTCTTGTACTCTTAACTTCCTTTGTCCCTTGAAATTCATTCTTTGATGTCTTGTATACACAAACTCAGCACACCTGACATCTAGTATGTCAGGAATTACTTTTCCTCTGTCTCAAAGTTATAGCTCTTCTACTTCCATTACTCTAGAGGAACCCACCATATGACTGTAGCACTCTTTCTTTCTTCATTTGACTAATGTTGGATATTCAAGGCTTATTTTACAGTCTTCAAAAGAGCACTCTGGCACTGAGGGCTCTTTTTCACATGTAGCCTAGAACACATTATCAGAAGTTTCTTTAACAGTGAGATTGTACAGTTATGAGATATCTGTATTTTCAGCTTTATGCATAATATTTCAAAGTGAGTTCACCATGCACCTGTTACTCTATCCCTTGCAGGAGTCTGTAAGATAGAACATTCACATTTTAAGCAGAGCAATTTTCCTGCTCACAAGACAAGCATCAAAGGGGATAGCAAAAGCCTATAGTTCATGGCGAATCCCTCATGGCCCAGGAATATTCTGCATGCCCAGAATAGATGGAGTATTATGTATGTGTTCCAAGTCATCTGGGGGCTGAGGAACCCAGAAAAGCAACTGTCTGAGTTTTCATCCACTAAGGAAATATCTCCCTGAGCCATAGCATTGTAAGACATCCTGTTCCAGGAGGCATGGAACAGAGTCCAGGGTGTTCTACCAGTTCCTTTGTGTTTCAGGAAGTTACATTTACAGTACAATCTACAGTTACTCTTGATAACTATAAGTGAAAGAAGGAGTAGAACTGGTTTGGTCCAAGGCAAACCTTACAAAATATCACTGGACTTATTGGTTTATACTTTTCCAGCCATGCATGAGAACTATTGTTTCCATAGTGCCAACAACACTTGGTATCATTAAATTTTAAGTTTCTGCAAGTGAGATGGCTGCATAGTGTCTTGTTCCACAGGCAAACTTTTACAGAATTCCATCAACTTTTACAGAATTCATTTCATGAAAATGACTTCAATACTACAAATGCCACTATAGCTACATTTCCCTCAGCTCTGGCATAATTCTGGTCTTAACTTTATACTACCAACTTCAATCACTTTTTATATACAATACATCTTTCTAAGCCTGTACTTCTTTGTGATACTTCTTTTCAGAGCCTCCCCCTTACCCAAAGACACTATGTTTAAGGCCTTTTCATCTTTTCCAGGTACAAAAGACCATCTGGGACAATCACAATCCCAACCATCACTTGCAAAGAGAAGAAATGACCTCATAGAAATTGAGGTCCAAAAGAAATAAGGAACTTGTCAGAGTTACAAACCATGAAAAGCCAAATAAGATCCCAGGTATTCCAAGGTACCCTGATGTCTTGGGGTGTTTCAACACTCAACTCAGTCCTGAAGACAAATTCTCATTTTGACCTAATCAGAATTATCACTGATAATGACTTTATCATCAGTCTGGAATTCAGTTGGGGCACACACAGCAATGACTCTATACAATTCAGTCATTTGCACAAATATCACATAGCAAATACCAAAGTCTTAAAAACTCTACAAGTAAAAAAAAATGCACATTGCTTATACAGACAGAAAACACAGAGGTGAATTCCAGGCAATTATTTGCTGGAATGAGCAAGTCACTTAACTTCTCCATCTTAGAGTTCCACATCTGTAAAATGAGCAACAAGAATAGCGTTCACTTCAAGGACTTATTCAGGATTAATTCCATGGCACAGATGGATCACCTTCAGAGGTATGGTTTGAAAATGACTATTTTCATCATTTCCCTGGAGCATTATATTTAAAATTTCATGAGAAATTATTCTTCAAAATCTGAGAAAATTAGAAATAAAAAAGTGAGAAGTAAGTAAAAAATTATTTCAGCCAGAAATTAAGAACTCCATGGCAAAATAAAAAAATGGCAGAGAAAACTCTGAAGAGTCGCCAAAGGTTACAGAAGGTTTCCAGAACTCCACTTCATCTATAGCCAAACTGATAATGCTATCCTGGGACACTTGGGCAGCCATTTTCTGCTGGCATGTCTAGCTCAGCAATTCTTTGATCTACCATTTTGTGAAACACAATACCACTTGAAGTAGATTCTCAAGCTATGATTGGGCTGACATATGAACAACTTGGGTTTTGATGGGAATATTAGCTTTAACTTACAATGAAATTCTTGAGTTATGACATGAATCATGACCCTTTGTGTTTTCAGATGGTCTCAAATACAGATTTAACCCTTAAAGAGTTCTGGAAGACACATTAGAACATCCTTTCCCATATGGAGTTAATTGAGACATCCTAGGTCAATGTTTCTCTAAGGACACTGAGATCTGCCTGTATATTGGAGAGACTTTGAAGGCGGTAAAGAGGATACTGAGCTCTCCATTGACAACCTAAGTTACAACCAGCCCCCAGAAATGAACTGAGTTCATAAGTCAAGGGTCCATACTGTCTTTGAATTCTTGGAAAACATATTTCCCACATTGTGGAGACTGCAGCTGGCTGTGGAATCTCAGGGCCATCTCTGCCTCCATGGCTGCAGGGCCTGGGTAGGTTCCTTGGTGTCTCTGGGCTTCACATATTCATCAGTGAAGTAGAGATGGTACAGTCCCATTCACAGAGTCACAGTTGAAATCCAAAGGCCATGTGTGTGAAAGAACTCCATGAAATCACAAACCATTCCTGAGTGTGATTTAGGGTGTGTCATTATTTCTGGTTTTTTGCACACATATCAAAAATCTGGGACTTAAGAGTGTCTAAAACATTCCACAGGAAACATGAAATGTCTTCTGTTCTGATGAGAAAAGCATCTGTCTTAGTTAGTTTTTACTCATTGCTGAGACAAAATATCTGATGCCCAAAGTTTGGAAAAGAAAGGTTATTTCTTACAGTTTTTGGAGGTTTCAGTCCATTCTCAATTGCTCCAAGACAGGGTGCCATGGCGGGGCCGCAGTTCATGAGGGCCTCAAACAACAAGGGGGAAACCGGCAAGAGAGAGAGAGCCACCTTCTTCCTGCCATTACATTGTATGCTGGCTCCACCCCTTGGTGGGTGTAGCACTGACACCATCAATCCAAGCTAGACAATGAACCAATCACAAATGCGCAAAGCAAAGGCATGAGGCCTGGGGGCCACCAACATAAACCATGACAGCATCATATTTCATTACTGTTAGAATTTTAAGGCCTTTATTATGATGAAAAAAAATCAGCATAGACTGCACTTGAGCAACTTTATCCTTGTGTATTTCTGCACCAAATAACTCTTGAGCTTTTATTAACTGTTCTACTGAGTCCTATTTATCAGAGAGGCAGGTGTATTACCTGATAATACAATAAGCTCTGGTGAATGTATGAGTTGTTTTATTTTTTTATGCCTATAATCAGTTCCCAGAGCATAATAAAACAAAGAGTTTATTTCTTCCATCAACTCTTTTCAGTTTTTGCTAGTAGTAAGGCTGTAAATTATCAACCTTCTGAAATAACTGTTGCCATTTAATAAGAAATATAAAATATACTCTCATTTAACAGGGTACATGATAGGTAAAAACAAGCAAAGAATTCTTTAAGTTTGGTGACATGATGAAAGATGGGTACAAGCATTGGGGTATATTAAAGTTGGCAATGGCATGACCCTGGGAAACAGCTAAAAAAGACCTCATTTAGATGTCATAAAAGGAATATTACAAATCATTTTTCTAAAATGCAATTGCAGGCATCTTATCTGAGCTTCTCCTGAGCTTTTCAATTCCCCAAAATTGTCAAAGCCAAGAAAAGAAGCACCTTATCATTTGGGTATAGATACATAAAAGTAAAAACTAGCTCACACCCGTTCCTGGGTTTCAGTTTCAGAGTCTCCGCATAACCTCAGGGCCACCCTGGACCTTCACTTCCTGATCAGCCGCTTCACTGAACTCCCTCCTGGTCTTTCTGAAATAATCGTATCCCTGCTTTTATCCCAAAGCTTTCATGCCTAGGATGGGCTGTACCTGATCTTTTCTCTGAAGACCTTCCAGTCAACATAGCCTTTGACTTAAAATATTTTATATTAAAAAATTAAAAATTGACTTTACTACAGCCTATTTAATAAATATGTTTGGGCTCAATGTTCTAAATCAAAGATCCCTCCCTTGCTAAAGAGAAACACTTGTACAAATTTGAGTTCTTATTATAAATGCAAAATCTGTTGAGCAAGCAGGAAGGCAGACATAAAAGAGTGCAGCCTGTGTGATTCTATTTGTGTGGAACCCTAGAATGGCAAGATTAATCTAGAATGACAGAAAGCAGGTTAGTGATTTCCTGGAGCTGAGAGGTTGGAAATGGCCCTGAAGGGACTTGAATAGAGTAATGAAACGTTCTACATCTTGACTGTGGTGTCCTGAGACAAGAGTACACATTTGTCAAAGTGCATCAGACTCTTCACTTAAAATGGTTGTGTCTTATATGTAAATTATATGTGAGGAAGTAAAGCAAAAAGAAAATCAGAAGCATCAAACCTATGGGGTACAAATCTGCATTTTAACTGGTATCCAGAGCAGTACCTTCAGCACTTCATGGATGGTTGTAGGAATACAAAATTTCTCCTATATCTCCTGGATTAAAAACCCTGGGGGTTATGTCCAGCAATTTGCCCTCACTAAGCCTCTGGAGGATTCTGACACACACTGAAGTTTGGGAATTGGTGTATAAGTATTCAAGAGAATCATAGTTTTGCCTCATGGAAGAACCTGATTCATTACATTTTGATAGACTTAATTCTGCCCAAGAGAACAGAGGTCATGAGCACTGATTCTGATGCCATGCACAAAGTGGTTTGTCACATATCTCCAACTAGAATGTGTACTGTATTAGCTTTTTATCACTGCAAACAAATACTACGAAAAGCAACTTAGAGGAGGAAAGATTTTGGCTCATGATTTGAAAGGTTTTATTTCATGGCCTGCTGGATTCATTGGTTTTAGATCTCTGACAAAGCAAAAACCTCGTGGTGGAAGGGTGTGGTACACAAAAATGACCTGCTTTAGGGAAAGGAAGTGGAGAACAAGGCGAGAGCCAGAGAGCTTGAAGTCCAAGATCAGGTATAGTTCCCAGGTTGTGCCCTATGACCCACTTAATCCAACTAGGCCCCACCTCTTGATAGCCTATCCAACTATGACCTCACTAACGTGCAAATTTGTGCATTCTTTAAGAGCAGTGTCCATGTCTTTAATTTCTCTTCTGCTGATATTTTAAGCTATGGTTTGTAGACTCTGTCCTTTATCCAGAAGGCCTTTAATAAGGTTACAATGACATTATCTTGCCTTCTACTAATAGCTATTAAGTACCTATTATGGGTAAAGTACTGTTCAAGTTGTTTAATCACAGCAGGAATTACTGAGGACCTATTCTATGAAAATCTCCACCCCTGACTTTCTGTCACTGACTCTTCATATTTGTTCAACCATTTATCCAATACAGAATCTTGAGAGTCATCTTATCCTCATGTGTTGAAATCACTACCCACTTAAAGTTGGTCACCAATTCTCATCCATTCTGTTTTCTAAGTATCCATGCTTTGCATCACTGCTTTATAAACCTTTCCCTCTCTCGTGTGGTCATTTGGAGTGACCATCTAGACAGTGGCCCTCCCTCCAACACTGATCTTTCAAGATGTTTTTGGGTTTCTTTATCTTAAAGAAAAGAAAACAATAAAAACAATGGTACAAAATTTTAAAAAACAAAACTGTAGGAGAGTAACAGTGGCTAGTACAACATGTATTGTTATCTTCATAGTAGTGGCTCGGATTACAAAATTCAGTCATGAATAATTGATCAAACAATATAAGCACAAAACTTTCCTTTCAATGAACTAATGACAATTAGTTGTATAACTATCTAACTATTGTATATATCTTTTCCTGTTCCTTTTCTTCTTTTCTCCTTTGCCTATCCCCAGTTCCTCTTTCCTTTTGAATAATTTCTTCCCATTTCACAATATCTATTGTACATTTTGGACCTTATTTATTCTTTAAACTTCTTATACTAGGGAAACAATATGATGTTTGCACATACAAGTCTGATTTATTTTATGTATGATAATAACCTCAAGTTGCATCTATTTCCCTATAAATGTCTCAAGTTTATCCTTCTGTGTAGCTGAGTAGTACTCCATCATATAAACAACACATTTCTTTTATCCATTCCTTGGTTGATAAACATTTGAGTTGTTTCCAATACTTAGCTATTACAAACTGTCTTGCTATAAACATGGATGCACATATATTACTGTGGTATGATGTTTTAAATCTTCTGGGAAAATACCCACAAGGGCAATAGCTGGCTGAAAGGAGAACTCTAATCCTAGATTTTGAGGAATCTTCACACTGACTTCCACAATGGTTGTACCAGTCTACACTCCCACCAACAGTGAAGAAGTGTTCCTTTTTCCCTATAGCCTCTCCAGCATCAAAATGCTTTTTGAATAATTTTATTCTGTTATTTAATATATCTGAATTGTTCTCAATCATCTGTAGAATAAAATACAAACTGATTAACTTCACAGTTAAGGTCTCTCAAGTTTCATAAGCTCGGTGAAGACAGGAGGGTGTGACCATCTTGTTTACTGAAGCAGTTCTTGACACATAGTAGATGTTCAATTACTATTTGATAGTGCTGTCATTCTCAACCTTGCTTCTGCCTTCTTTACAACTTTGTCTTTCCTTGAATCTTTTAGTCTACTTTTTAACAACATAGAACTCAGAGTTCCTGGGCAAACCATATCTCAGAGCATTTGCACATTCAGTTTCTCTACCTAGAATACACCTCTTTCCTCAAGAAGTAACAAACTGAGTTTACTGAGACTTAATCTGACTACTTATTAACTGACTTCTAAACAGGGCTTGATTTGGTCTATTCACCCAAGGGAAACAATTCCAAATGACTAACTCTTTAGTTTACTCTTGAGTGGACCCTATTCATGCCTCCTCAGTATCCCATAGTAGAAAGCATAACAGTTCACTTTCTTGAATATAGGAAAACTCCCTTCCACATTTAGGGGTGGGGTTTTCAGTGTTGGGAAATAGTTTAAGAAGGTGAAAGAAATTTTGAAAATGTGAAATTATTGTTACCCACAGGAAAAAGAGAACAGAGGGTGACATCAGAAAAGTAACTCAAACTTCAGCTGGGAAATCTCACTAAAATGTAAATATACTTTGTAATCAAATTCTTCATGTCTAACCAAAATAATATAATAGTGTAATCATAGTAAGTACAACAGGAAACAAATATTCAATATTCACTAATTCTTATCTGTATGTGTGACTTTTAGAACAGTATACTTCCTTACTGAATTCTAAATAAATAAATGGAATCATGATAATGTAGTCATTATTAGTACAAACTCTATACTATTACTTAATGCCTGGAAAATTTGAAGAAGTACATGTGATAGTCATAGCCACTTAAACACAACAGTTAAGGAAACTTCCCATGGTCACAAGGCTGGCAGATGTCAGAAGCAGGACTTGAATTCAGTCTGTGTATCACCATTGTCTACCCATATAACATGTCATCTCCCATGTGCCACAGATAGGGGAGAAGCTACTGCAATTTGTTACCTTCACATCACATTATTCCATACCAACTTCAAATCTGCTTCCATTGTTCAAGCATTGGACATGATTTCACTACCATGAGTTTCCAAAGCAGCTACTCATAAAGCAATTAGAATTTAATGTAAATCATTCCCATTTGGTGTAACAGGACATGTCACTAATCATGACGTATCACCAACACAGAACTTTCCAAAATGAATGGTTTTTTCTCATAGTAATACAAAGTATGTCATTTAGTCTTACATATGAAGATGATATTAAGTATATCTAGTAATGACATCGATACTGACTGGTCAGAGCAGTCATCCTGGAAAATTCCAGCTGAAGTTCACCCAGCACTGAGAGGTTGTGTCAGCACTGAAACTTCAGGTACCTGTCTTTGGGCCAGGGATTTAGTTCAGTGGCTTAAGCGCCTGTCTGGCAAGCATGAGGTGATGAGTTAGATCCCTGGTACAAAAAAAAAAAAAAAATTAAGAGGTACCTGTCTTTGAAATCCAATATGTATCGCTCATTCTCTGATGAGAATGGAGCCCTTTAGAAAGTAAGCACGTTAATGTTTTCTGTTTGCCATAAAGAGAAAAGATTCCTTTTGAAATAGGAAAATGTATACAGTCACATGTGTATGAAGTGTGATTATAATGAACAGGCACCAGTCCATGCAGCAAGCCCTCACAGCCCCTTCACACTGGGCAAAAGTTTCCTTAAAAATAAGAGACAGTGCACTCCCTGTTTTTCGTTTGTTTGAATTTGCTTTGTCTGTTTCAGTGAGGGCGTAAAAGGTGACAGGAAACCCTGAGATTGTCATTCTCGCCATCTCTGCACTTTATACACATATTGAGTCTCAGTCACATTGTTTTCAGAAGCACACAGGGACTTAATATTTAGCATTTGTTCAATCATTTGTGGTTTCATTCAGAACTTTCTCTATACTAGTGGGGTTTTTTTCCCAGTTCTATATATCAAAATATCCTACATTTTCTTAAAGCTAGTTTTCAGGTATGAGCTTTTCCAACATGACCTTTGTCAGCTCTTATGCAAGTTATTTCTCTTATGTGAAAAATTTTTATTTTAAGTCACTCATTTCACATTGTCTTATATCATGATTTATTTGTTGAATGTATGAAAAAGCTCCAGACTCTCAGCACCAAGAAAATTATGTCTTTCTGTCATATAAAAGGGACTTACTCATTATATTTTAAAAGAATGAATAAATTCTACCTAAATGAATAATGTAATTAGTTAGAGTTCTCCAGGGAAATAAAGCCAATATAACATGTTGTATATGTAGGAATATATATATATATATATATATATATATAATTTATTATAAGGAATTCACTCATGCAATTATGGAGGCTAAAGAGTCCTACAATCCATTATCTGCAAGCTGGAGACCCAAGAAACCTAGAGTGCAATTCAATATGAGTCCAAAGATTTAAGAACCCAAGTAGTGCAAATCCCAGTCAAAAAGTAGAAGATGAGATGTTCCACCTCAAGCATAAGGCAGAAAAAGGAGATAATCAATTATTCTGCCTTCTATTCAGGCCTTCAGTGCAAAAGGTGATATCCACCCACTGTGGAGGGCAATGTGCTCCACTGCATTCACCAATTTCCATGTTAAGGTCATCTAGACACCTTCACATGCACCAGAAACAGTGTTCAATTTTTCATCTTCTGGCCAAACTGACAAGTAAAATTGACCATCACAAGTCATGATCATATGGCACTGGCACAAAGGTATAATCTGTCTCCCCAACTAGAGTCTTCAAGAATAGCCACCATGTCATCTCTTCTATCTCCTACTTCTCTCCTTTTCTCTTTCTTCCCTCCCTCTCTTTTTTTCCTGTCTCAAATGCTTCATTTAAGACTGCACAAAAAAAAGCACTGAAATTCTGAGTTCAACTGGCCTCAAACAATAAACTAGAAATCTGTCTCCTGATTCTATCACAAAGGAAATATTGTCTTTAGAGGTCATAGATAGTGAGGAATGGTGAGACTGCACAAAATTCCTCTGGGAGGCCAATGCTTATCGGTATCAGATGTCATATTTTTGTAATGTTGACCATTTCAAAAAGTAGCACTGCTGATTTTTTTTCTTGAAAATTACAAAAATATTCCACCATCTGCCATGAATATAAAGAGTGATGAAAGTGATTAGTGATTTTCAATTTCTTAGGAGCTTGGGTAAAAACAAGGAAATGAGAAAAAATCAGAAAATGTATAATTTGAAAATGTACTTGAATTCAGTACAACCAATAAGAATGTTACAGAAAAGGATCAATTTATGGTAAACTAAAGCCAAGAAAATCTCAGGGATAAAATTAAAAGCAAATTTTATCATTCAGAAAATGTCATTTACATCCATAACCTTGAAATGTTTATTTTGCATAGTGTTTTGAAGTTAGTACAAACAGGCTGGTTTTATCTCTATAATGTTCTTCAGGAAAAAAAAAAAAGAATAAAACCACAAAACAAAGCACCAATTAATATTATCAATCAAATAAATTGAAGAAAAGAGTCTTGGGTTGAAACTAAGGATCTGTGTTTAAATTCTAAGATATCCACCCAATTACCAATCTGTGAGCAAAACAGCTTCAGTGAATCTCAGTATTCTCATCTATAAAACATAAAATTAATCTTCACTTACCTTCTAACAGTTTGCTTTTATGATTAGATAAAATGGTGTTTGAGAAATCACAGTACAAATTGTAAAATGTGCAAATGTAAAAATATTAAAATAAAAACTGGCCAATACAAATAATAAGGACTGCAGCCATATGCTATAAATAAGAGCTTATTCTTCTTTCAAATGTATATAAAATTCTTAGATGGGATAGGGTGGTGTATACCTATAATCCCAGCACTCTGAGAGGTAAAAGCAGGAGAGCTGAGCCCTGGCAGGGCAATTTAACAGCTTACTGAGTCCTCAAAATTTAAAGAAAAAAAGCTTTAAAAAAAAAAAACATAGCTCAGTGCAAAGGCCCTCAATTCAATCTGTAATAACACGAGGCAGTGATGGGAGGGAGAGAGGATTCTTAAATCATGTTGAAAACTAAATGACATTTGGTTCCAAATTAATTACATATACTTCTCATATGAAGAAGCAGAAATAGTAAGTAAATGTATGAAAAATTGTTCAACATCACTGGTCATTAAAGAGACACAAATTAAAACAACCCTGAGATTTCATTTCACTCCAGAAAGAATAACTATTACCAACAAGTCAACCAATAACAAATGCTGGCAGACAGTAATGAAAAAGAAACCCTTTTCACCTACACTGTTGGTGATAGTGTAGACTGGTGCAACCATTGTGGAAATCAGTGTGGAGATTCCTCAAAAAACTAAAACTAGAGGTTGCATTCAACCCAGCTATTCCTCTTCTTGGTATCTTCTTGAAAGAATTAAAAGCATAGTACCACAGCACTGTATGCACACCCAAGTATATAACAGCACAGTTTGTAATAACTAAGTCTTGGAAACAGTCCATATGTCGTCAATGAACAAAAAAAGAAAATGTGGGGGTTTTTATTATATACAATGGAATACTACTTTGGAAAGATAAACTTGAGAGATTTCTAGCTAAATGGATAGGCCTTAAGACCATATGCTTAAGTGAAATAAATTGGACACACATGTTAAATATCATATGGTTGCTCTGGTGTGAAATTGTAAATAAAGGATGAAATACATAATTCATATTGGGAAATGGGAACAAAGTGTTCAAATGTGACAGAGAACAAGGAACTGCTGGGAGTAAAGAAAAGACAAGAACAAAAAAGAATAGAAGGGGTGTTAGTTACTTTTCTCATTGCTGAAACAAAATACCTGACACTCATAGTTAAAGGAGGAAGAAGTTTATGTAGCTCACAGTTTGTAGAGGTTTCAGTCTATGATCTGCTGGCTCTATGGCAGGGTGGCCTATGGCAGAGGGCTACAGTTTATGGCAGTGGAAGACAATAAAAACAACTAGAGATAGAAGAGAGACCAACCTCTTTCTGTCCCTTACATTGTTTGCAGGCTATCCGACCTACTATGAGTATAGCACTCACACCCTTAGTCCCATCATTGGACCATGAACCAATCACAAACTCTAGATCCAGTCACTTTTAAAAGGTAGCCCATGACTGCATGAGGCTTTGGGGGGACATCCAGATATAAAGCATAACAGAGAGAAACAATGGAAGCAAAGCTTTTGTAAGTAAAGAGGGGAAGAGGGGCTGAAGGAAAAGGAGGCAAACAGGGAAAAAAGAAGCAAGATGTACCATGTACAAGTACAAATTCTCTATGATGAATGTGTTCACTATATATCTAAAATGCACCAATAAAATAAAATACAAAATACACTAGTTACAAAAAAATTAAATTAAAAAATAAGTTATATAATCTCCTGAAATGAAATTTAGTTGAAACATGTTCTGAAAAATCATGAAGCTGGATGGGCAGGTATAGAAGAGTGGATGACTGAGCCGGGACAGAGAAGGTGAGGGTGGACTGGCACCTTGCTCCTGTCTCCAGATGTTTCTGGCAGATACCACTCAAGTCCTCACTGTGTCTTCCAAGCTTCCAGTACCAACCACACTAATCTTCCCCTCTGAACTACAAACTCTTAGAGCTTTCACATCACATATCTGAAAATTTGATCATGCATGCTTATTCATGACTCTGCTGAATTATACCTCCCAAATATGGTCCATCCTTTATAGTCAGGGCATGATTTGTCCCTTAGTGTGGCTCATAACAGCTGACACAGGCTCTGAGACAGGATCTGCACTCATTAAGTACTTACAAAGTCTTTATCATAGTCCTCTAACAACCTGGCTGTGATTCTCTACTGAGAAACTAATCAAGAGGAGGAAAGACTTGATTTGCAGAAGAATCAAACAAAGAAAACTCTTGACCATGTTATCTGCTTCCTCAGAAGTCTCTAACAATTCATCAATAGTTCTCAGAGCAGTCTCACTTTGAGATCAAAATATCAGAGAGCAGTCAAAAGATCGACCTGGTGGTCAGAGAGATAGGTCCTCTCTGTCGCTGCTGGCTGTGAGCAAACTTGGAAGGCTCTCTGCTCCCAGATCACTGATTTTACCTTTAAAACAATGTGATTGGATCAGTGGGCTTACTAAATCCCGGTTAGTGATTCATAAATGTGCTTGAGTCATGCAAGACAATGTGTTAAGTGATAAGTGTTGGCAGATCTTGAAAACCCAGAGATGTTCCCCACAATGACTACTTTTTCTCTCTGAAAGTGTGACTATGATTGGGAACCAGACACCCAGAAAAGTATGCACAAATGCACAGCTTTCATTACACAAAGAAAAAACTGAAGCCTGGAAGATTGAAAATTTTAGACAAACAGTAATAGACTTCACGAAAACCAAAAATTAAATCAAACCACTCTTCGAAAAGAAATTCACCTTTATGAACAAATACAGCCTGGGGCATTCTCAGAGTTCAAGGAAGGGCAGAATTGAGGTTATATTTGCAAAATCTCCCAGCAATACGAAAATGAGTCAAGCTATAAATGAACACTAGATTTGCTGCAACCCTAAGAGCATCTATAAAGCATAAAATCTTTTACCTCCCTGTGAATAATACCTTCCCATAAACCCATCTGTGTTTCTGAGTGCTTTTTCTATAATTTCCGTATCTATAATTTGGAAACGTTGTTGTTATTTTAAGAAAGGGCGAGAAGTATTTTCCAAGAAATAGTTCCCACAAGCACATTTGCATGCTGAGTTAACTAGTATCATGTTTTCTCAGAAAAAAGAAACCTCAAATCATTTATCAATCTTAGATTCAGCTTAATTCCTCCCCTCCCGTGTACCATCCAGCATCTACCCATCAGGTTTCAGCCCCACCCACAAAGCATCTCTCACTCACTCCCACACACAAGTGCCTGCCCTTCTCCAGCTTATGGACACGTTGTCTGGACCAGATAATTTAGCTTTCAGCTGCTGGGGATTCTGTCATTTAGTAGTAAATTCATAAAAGTTCACAGATGTTGCTTCAGTTAGAATGATTTTTGCAGAATTTTAAAACCATGAATTGTTGTACTTGAGACCACTGGAGAGGCTTAATACATCTGTAAAAAGGGAGAAGGTGGCTAAAAAAATATTGACAGAAAGGTCGCTAAAATATACTTGTTGCTTGACTAATTATATTGCAGAACACCTGGTAGGATTTCTTGAGAAGTGTTTATTGATGCACAAGTAAACAGATTCTTTTGGACCCTACCAAAACGTAGTAATGATGGAACTTTTAAAGGTGAGGGCTCCAGAGTAAGAATCCCTGGTTTTGAATCCTGCTCCCCACCTTTCTGTGCCACCAGTTTTCTGCTTCAGTTTCTCTAAAATCTCTAATATAAGGATAAAGCTGTACCAAATTTACATGGTGTGGTAAGGATTAAATAAACTGTTATATGAACATACTGGGTTATCATATGCCTATTGTAATTGAGCAATTCATAGATGCTCTTATAATTATTGCTTTGGTTTGAATTAGTAGCCACCCTTCCATTGAATCAGGACTTATATTCAAGTGTTTTGCTACAGGTAGATCAGTTGACAAGAAACAAAACAGAAACAGACTATGTTTATAATGAAAGAAAAAGAAAGAAAATGATAAAAACTAGCATATTTTGCCATTAAAACAAGAATTACTTACAGAATGGACTTGATGCAATAGCAAGAGACTCATTGATAGGGTTTCTGAGTGTGTTGGGGAAAGATTGACAACGAGCTTAGTACCCAAGGACTGTATGAAAGGGAATGGCCTTAGGCAGTCATCAGAGTTGACCAAGGCTAAGAAAGGAAAACCATTCTCTCTTTCAAGCAAAACTTAGTTAAACTGCACATTGACACTGCACCCAATGCATTGATCAAGAGAGCTCACAGTATAGGAGTAAACACCTTCTAAATATCAATAACTTCAACCACCAAAGGTTTATGTCCCTAATATCACATTCACTAGTCAAGACGGGCAAAGGACTCTGCTCATCACAGTCATCCAAGGATCAGGCTTCCAGAAGCTCCATTAGAGATTTGTGCATTAGACAAGTTCCATACATCTACATTCTACTGACCCCTGAAAATCACATCACCATGTCTAATTTCACAGAGTTCCGTATTCAAGAAGAAAAAGGTAGGAACTTGTTTGAGCACTAATAAACCTTAGACTAGTGAAGAATGTACAGCAGACCCCTCATGCTAAGCACAGCACTCTGAAAAATGGCAATAAAAATAACGATAATAAAAAACATCAACTAAAAGCTGCTTTTATTGAGCATGAGTACATGTCAGACACAGATATCTTCATGCTCAATAAATGATAGCTATCATCATCTTCATTGTTATTACTCTTATTCCAAGAATAATGACTCCTCAAAGTATTATCTCCACTCGAAAAGCAAGAAAACAGACCCAAAGAGATTAAGAAACTTACTCCAGGCCATATAAAGTTCAAAAATCCTATCTTTTACCTGTTTTCCTAGTAGAGCATTGTGTGTTCTTTAGATACTTTTAGTGTTAACACTAGTCTAGTTTTCCAATGATCATTCCCATGAATTTCCTAGGCACAACTCACAATTTAATCAAACTTTTCTTTTTCTTCGCAATGCCCCTTTGAAATACCTTAGATTTTAAAAGAACTCTTCTTCATTTTCCTGGATCAAAGTGGAGCCAACCCTCCATATAGTACTTCAAGAAATACTAGTCCACAAGACTTTTCTTGATCACCCTAAAGAAAACTACTTTCCCCTAAATCCTATGAAAAATTCTAGCTGAGCATTCTAAATTCCCATAACTCCTTATTCTGCCTTGATCATCACTGTACTTATATCCTACTTTTCCCACCTCACTGAGAGCTCCAGGAAGGGAGGACCTGTGTCTGCACTTGTGGGTGGATGTGGAGTTTACACGCAGCACATGTCATGGAACTTGAGCTTGTTAAAATTGCTGAAACTCCTTCTTCACTCCATGGCCATGCTGGTAGGAAATTCAATCCAATCATCATGACTAGTCTTAGAGCTCCATGAATGTGCCAGTCATGAAGAAAACATCCTTGGGAGGCATCTGATTTGGGTTTCAAAAAGCAATGATCACATAGCCTCTTCAAATCCAACTCTACCTAGGGTAGGAGACCACGTGGTCTTTACTGGAGATAGATCAAGCCACCATCCCTACTCTGCTCGTACTCTCCTTCAGGGTCCAAAGGTTACGTAGTCCTCACCAGTTCTTGGTGAAATTATCTCCACTCTGTTTCATCTCCCTGACATCCAACATAACCCTTTGCCAGCTATCAGAATGCAAAATCCAAGTGAAAACAATCTACATGAAATTTCTACTGTGTTCTTTTCCCCAGGACTGTGTAGGAGGTCAAATACTGCTTGCCACTTTTGAATTTGAAAGAAAATACATAAAAACAAAATATAAATGTTATCCAGTAGCATAAGCCTATGTACTCTGAAGCATGAATCTTGACAAAGAAAGCATTTGTCACTTTATTAAAGATCTGAATGAAAAGAAAACAATTTAAGAAATGCAACAGAATGATTCAGTTAGATGAACCCAGTAGGGAAACAGGTAATCATCTATCAATAAAAGCAAAATGGTTTTTAGTGTTGCTTTAAAATTTTACTGAAATAAATAAATCTTGACAGTTGTTTAAAATGAAGGCTGACTTGTTTTATTTAAAATAAAACCTTTAACATGTAAACTAAAATATATAACATATTTGCCACTAGAGGCCTTTTTAAGAATATTCCACTTAAATACTTTCAAGACCTGAAGTCCACTGACTTAGAGATCTGGAATTTTTGTAGTTATGTCTGCTACTGTACACATATGTCTTTCTGAGAAAGAAAATCAGATTTTCACAGGAACTCATGGTACATAAAAGATAATGCCCAACACATACATATATTTCTAAACTCTGTCATTTTTCTTATTTTCTATGTAAGCTAAAAACAAATCAGAAAATTACCAAGCAGCCATGAAACTGACATGTGGCTTTGAGACTTTCCATTTGAGAGATGCCTATAATGACCCTGTGTTTTATTTTGCAACCTCAATTCAAATGAAAATTTTAAATTGCTGGGGTCATAATACATAAGACGTGCAATACAGAAGTCTTAAATAAGAGCTGTGCAATGCAAGAGATGTTGGCATAGAGAAGCCTTGAGCTAAAATGGACTTGACAACCTTTGCAAGTTAAGGTCACTTCCTTCCTGTAAATAAGAGGAAATTCATTGGGAATATAGGAGAAATGAAAGACCCCCAACTGCTAGCAAGCTCACTACATGGTTGACAGAGTAATCTCTAACATCAGCAACTAAATTGAGGTGATGTGGAAAGGTTGACAAAATGTTTATACCTCATCAAAGAAAGAAAGTTGAAAGCTGGTGGTTAAATATAGGCTGTTTCCACTAAAGAAACCACTTCTGCTCAACAAAAATGATAGAAAGTGGGATTGAGGCCCAAGCCAGAGCTAACTGACCCCAAGTTTGCCTTCAAGGAGGCACATAGTTTCTTAGATTAATGTCTCTATAATCCCTAGGACAATGAATCTCAGAATTTTTCTGTAGATGATAAGGAATATGTAGGGTGTACTTCTTAAGAACAGGTATAATAATAATACTGAATGATAAATTATCTCAGGGACTCCACATAATAACAGATCCCACTGTTACACTACTTTACAGAGGAAGAAACTGAGGCATACATTTTGACTGATTTGCCAGGTAGAAGGGAGGACAGACTGGTTAAAGAGTAAACTTGGTTACTGCTGAAGATGCTTCCTGTACCTGTCTTGTGTAGTACTATATCTCCAAAACCAAGTACAGAGATTTTCACATAGTAAGTGTTCAAATATTTCTCAAGCGAATAATGAGGTTCATATGTGGTTTTTCTGACTACAGGAGTGAGGATTCTCCAGACAAACAGTCAATAATATATATGTAGACATTTAAGAGATTCGCTATAGAAATTGGCTCACTTGATTGTGAAAGTAAAAAAGTTCCATGGTTTGCTATCTGCAGGATGGAGATCCAAGAAAACTGGTGGTATAATTAAGTGCAAGGTCAAAAGTCCATAAACTAGGCTAGATAGGGAATAGGGGTTTGAAGTTTTGAGAGCCAGGAGCACTAGTGTGTAAGGGCAGGAGAAGATGAATGTCCCAGCTTGAAAGAAAGAAAGAGAGAAAGAGAAAGAAGAAAGAAAGAAAGAAAGAAAGAAAGAAAGAAAGAAAGAAAGAAAGAGAAAGAAAGAAAGAAAGAAAGAAAGAAAGAAAGAAAGAAAGAAAGAAAGAAAGAGAGAGAGAGAGAAAGAGAGAGAGAAAGAAAGAAAGAAAGAAAGAAAGAAAGAAAGAAAGAGAAGGAGAGGGAGGAAGGAAGGAAAGAAATTTTCCCCCTAGTTGTTCTATCTGGTCCCTCAAAGAACCAGTTGATTCCCATCTAAAATGCTAAGGGAGGATCTCTCTACTTAGCCTACTGATTCAAATGTTCATCTCCTCTAAATACACCCAGAAATCACATTTTACCTGCTTTCTGGGTGTCCCTCAGCCCCATTAAGTTGATGCATAAAATAAATCATACAGCAGCACATTAGTTCTAGCACATTAGTTCTAGCTCCTCCCACTTTCTTTCCACTCAAAGATTTGTATCAGCCTTTGAGAGGGAGATTACTTTAAAAAAAAATCTTGAGGTTGCACATTTATATGTGCTCTCAAACTTGGAAATTCTTATAGTCTCCAAACTATTAGTAACCATGACACTTTAACTCCATAGTTGAGTGACTGCAGCCATGTGATGATTCCCCAAAATTGGTTTCTAGGGAAAGATCCAGCAAAGATGAAGTAACAGAATCTGTTCATTCTCCTCTAATGTGCTTTTCCCTTTTCTCCCAAAGTCACGTAATATAGCTTAGGACTCTGGCTGCAAACCTAGAGTCTGCATTTCCAGGGATCCTGCACACCATATTGCCATATAATTAAATTTTTACTGGTAAACTGTGAGCAGAAGTGAGACACTCTGCTGAAGTGTGGTCCTTGAAATCTTCCACACCACCACCTATGTGGAAGCTGGAAGATTCAGGTTCAAGTAAGTAAAAAAGACCATACCTTCTAGCCTTCCTACTTTGAGATCTTATCAGAAATGCAGAATCTTAAGCCCAATTCCAGTGAACAAATTCCATATATGATCCATCTACGTACCGAAGTTTGGGGAGCACAGAGCTCGAGGATGTCAGAGAAACAAGATGAGAAGATGCCTACAGACTCCCTTCCGGAACAGTCTGTGGGACAGGTCTGCCTGGTGTTCTGCTCTATGCCCCTGTCCTATGAGAGGGAAGTCAAGTTTTGTTTTTTAAACCTCTGAATTGTTGTGGAGTCTCTGGACAAGAGCACTATCACCTTACCTAACTCAGTGAGCAAACGGTCTTTTTCTGATGAGTTTCTCTTTAAGACACTAAGGAGTAAAAGGATAAGTACCAGGATAACTGAAGGTTTTTACTTCTGGCCATACATTTTGAAGGACATTATTATAAGTGTGTGCTTTACTGTATGACCCAAATGATTTCCAGTAAAGATCCACACATTTCCATGAATCCAAGATGTGAACTTGGACTTAGGCACATTATGAACGACTTAAGAATTACACAAGCAGTTAGTTATCTCTCTTGACACTCCCTCCATCCTTCCCAGTTTCTCCTTTACCTTCCCCTAGTGTAACAGAGCAATTTCAGCCATGGGACAAAGGGGAAAGAGAAAAGAATACAACATGAAACCAAAAGGAGAGAGAAATTCACTACCTTAATATTTGGAAATGATTCTGTGATCCCAGGCAACAAAAGGGATTTGTTTATTTTACTAGTTTATATTCTTCTCTCTCAGGCTTCCTTCCCTGACTGGTAGGTAATGATCACCCTTTATGTCCAAGGAGCTGTGACACTCCACAACACCTAATTTTAAGTCAATACATCTATTTATCATGTGTCTACTACACACCAGGCATTTTCCTAGGCACTGAGGATTCAAGGATCAAAAGACATGAACTTTGACCTCGAAGAGTTTAATATTTATTGGGGAAACAAGCTCACAAATCAACGACTATGAAATATGAGAACAGCTTAGAGTGAAATCTGTCCCCTAGTGTAGTTTTTAGAGGAAGTCTTTCTTCTCTAGGTGGGGTCATTGAGGCTGACACTGGACTAGGTGAGGGCCGTCAAGAGAGCTTTCCAAAGGCTATAGCTATGTGTTTAGAAGGTCAGAGAAATATGTTCTATCAACAGTCAAGTGTGTATGCCTGGAGGAATAAGAAGATGAGGGACAAGAAGGGACGAGAGATGAAACAGAATGAGTAGGCCAGGCTCATTGTTTAGACTACACAGAAGATTGAATTTCATCTAGATTCTCATCCTTTTCCTGTCACTGACCCTTTGGAAGTCTGGTAAGACTATGGACCCATTTTCTGCAAAAGATGTTGTATAAATATGAGATATATATATGTGTGTGTGTGTGTGTGTGTTTTATATATGCTTTATATAGACAGCCTAGACATAGATATGTGGAATTGCAATGTTTAAAATTACAAAACAACAGAATTTTACTATAGTACAATTCTATTTAGTTGAAGACTCTAAGCCAAAAATACCTGAAACTGATGACATGTCAGGAATCAGGGAAGTGACATGATGAGATTTTCATCTCAGAAACAGCACTCAAAATCTGGGAGCAGGGAGATGAGACAAATGGAAGGAAAATCTGGCAGCTATTAGTGCAGCCAGAGTGAGAAAGTCAGAGTAAAGAAAATGTTGCTATTATTATTATTATTAATATTATTTAGTGTGGTCCTTTTAAAACATTGACCTGGCATCTAGAAAGCATAGTGCCTTCTTTAATGTTAATATTTTAAAATGCTTTTTACCATGGTGAACCAAAATGTAATCCCAATACAAATTTCCTATATATTTTTCTATCTTTTTTGAAACAAGAATTTTAAAAAGTAACTTTGAGTAATATGTTTGTATATTTCAAAATGCCAGTGTTAGGGCACAACTAGACCCAAAGAGGGAATGGAGTAGTCAGCACCCATCCCCATAATCACCCCAAATCACCATGTGGACCACAGATCCAAATGCTGACCAACAAAGGCATGTCAAGTTAGCAGCTCCCTCAAGGGCCATTACCACTGTGATGTGAATTTCTTAAAACACCAAACATGTCCACTCCAAAATGAGATAAAATACAATCATTCTGCAATTTACACAGCAGTAACATGCCAGAAAGATCTACTGCCTACTAAAAGCACACAAAATGCATTGTATTCATTAGTATAATAATGTTGGTTCCAGGTTAGTTAATTCTCAGATTTTTCATCTATACACATGAATGACTAGTAGGATCCTTAAAACACTCATGGGATGAGGGTCTATGACCCATATTGGATGTCCAGCATCCCTAGCCCTAGTTCCTCTTTATTGTGGAGTCCAAAACTGTGCTCCCGCAAAGTTGTGAAATGCTGTTTGGACAATACTACATGTATTGAAAACCAAAGGCATAATAAAATATCACACTAGCACGTGTTAATGGTGAAAGAAGGTGAAAGAGGAAAGATGAGATTGGTTTAGAGAACAACTAAAAGGAACTTCTTAATATTTCTAACACCCATGTCTAAAGAAGCAAAGGTTGAGGGGGTATGGGAGCACACGCCTGTAATCCCAGCACGAAGGAGACTAAGGCAGGAAGGTTGTCACAAGATCAAGGCCAGGCCTGGGCTAAATAGGGAGACCCTGTCTAAATAAATAAATAGGTTGAGTGCTTATAAAAGACCCCTCCTTGGCAAATTCTCTCTCTTCTCAATCTCCAGATTCAGTTAGCAGCTGAGGCTTCAAAGAAAAGAGCAGCTACTTGCTCCCCCATCCTCTCCAATAGCCCAGAGGGGAAAATTACCCTTTGACCCCCAAAGCCATTTACTAATGACCTGCAGCATGAGATTGGATGGCTTTTCTCATTAGTGCATGACTACACTGCAAATGTTATTGCCAGCTAGCCGATTATAAAAGCATAAAGAGAAAGTAATTAGCACAATCATTCTACATAGAGTGCAGCCAGTTTGTCAGAGATGCAATTTCATGGGATCACAACCATGCATTAATGGAGTTATGGGAAACTGTTAATTTGTTATTTGAAATGAAGTTCTTATCTCTGACCAGTTAGTTCAGTGAGTGCCCCATGCTAAAGGGGCCAGCGGCGCAGGAGGTCTGTCTCCAGCACAGTCCACTTTGACTTTGTATGTCGTGCAAGGGCTCCCTGGTACTCCCCATAAACCGGTGCAGGGAAAGGACTGCCCACCCTAAGTAGAAATCATGCCAGGATTCCAAGAACACAGATGAGTGGGGAAGACTTTTGGGGAGAATTTATATCAAAAGTGTACACAAAAGTGAGATGACACAAGGGCTTTTTGTGGTGACAGAGCTGTTCTGTATCCAAACTGTTTTGGTGGAGTCACAATTCTATCCATACAATAACGTTCTACCAAGTTAAACACACAAGAGTACAAATAACCCTGGAAAATCTGAATAAGGATAATGAGCTGTATCAAGGTCACTGTCTTGGTTAGAATATTGTAGTATAGCTTTTGGTGATGTTAATTTAAAGTAAACCAAATAAAGGGTACACAGGATCTCTCTGTATGACTGCTTACAACACATGTACATCTACAACTGTACCAATAAAATTTTGTGAATGAAAAAATGAATTGGCTATAAATAAGTAGAACAAGCCAGTCAGCAGTTGGCAGAGAATTCAGGGAAAAGGGCCCAGGAGACTGCATCTCCTGAACCATATTTTCGTGCCCTAAATGCACAGTTCTTCATCTCTTCTGCATAAAAATATAAAGACTAGATTTCAAATTTCTCTAATCCTGTCAACTTTATTGATATTAGGTATTGTTTGTCTCATTACTGAGTCAAGTGTGAATTCCTATTGTTTAGATTTTCATTCAAAGCAAAAAATGAGAAAACAGTAATTATTTTAAAAAATTATTATCAATCATCCTAAATACAAATCATCTGATATAAAAATCATATCAATCCTCCTCTGAGAGTAGAGCTCCTTATCAGTCAAAATTTTGAGTTAGTCAAACAAAATATGCCTGAATATTCATATTTAGCCTTAATGTACAAGTTTTGAAGCTTATAAAGAAACTCAGTTTTGAGATTTGGGTTCACTTTGGAGTGGGCTGCAAAGTGATTATATAGAATTTTTAATTGTTGTGTTTTATCTGTAGATTAAGGATTAAACTCATGCTTGCTAGGAGAGTACTTTATTACTGAGCTGTACCACCAACCTTCTGTCGAGTCTTCATGGGAGACTATTCAGGATAAAGTTACCAACGAAATGCATAGCTGCTTTTGCTTCTCCTCTCCCTGAGTCCCCATGAACTCTTCTGTAAGGAAATGTTCCTGGCCAATTATGTTAGAGAACTGCTGTGTTGCACACCCAACCTTTCACCTCTGTACTGGGGTGAATATGGTCCCCCACATAGTTTAAGAATTAATGTCTTCCTGGAACTTCAGAATGTGCCTTTATTTGGAAATAAAGTTTTTGCAAACATAAGCAAAGTGAAGATGGAGTCATACTGGATGAGGGTGGATTCTAAATCCAATGACTGACATTCTTATAAGAAGAGGAGAGGACATGCAGGGGCACACTTCAGGAAGTAGCCCACGTAACCATGAAGGTCAAGATGACCGATGCCACTCCGAGTCAAGGAACAACAAAGTTGGTCAGCAACCACCAGCAGCTAGGAGAGAATCATAAAACACATTCTTTCTTAAAGCCACTAGAAGGAGCCCATGTAGGGAGACCACTGATTTCAGACTTCAGGCCTTGAACTACGTGCCAAGAAGTTTTTATGTTACTGAGAGCTCTTATAGCAGCCCTAGGAAATGATTAGAGCATCCAATCCCAGAGATCGGCAGCATATATTGCCATGTTGAAAGTTTTAAGAAATCCTGAAAGACCCCAAATTTATTTAACCGTAGAAGCATTTTCTCCATAAAATATCCATTAATCTTCCATGGAACATATTATGAAACTGCTATGTTAGACAATTTCAAATTTCTAGGTGCAGGTGAATTACTTGAGGAATTTAGTAAGATGATGACACTAATCATCAAGCTTGCTATGAGGCTGGATATATGTTTTATAAGCTCTGAGGTAACACTGATGCTTCTCAGCCTGGGACTATATATGTATCAGTAAGTTTGAAACCCCGTGTATCAGGAAGCAAGGAGATAGTGTGAATTATCCTCCACATCCTGCTTGTCTAGCTTAAATGACAATGATTTTGCTATCTGTGCTAGTTTGATTTTGTTCTCAGCTCTTTGTCTCCCATGAGTCTTGCTTTGAGCCATAGAATATTCATGGATATGTAAGAACATCAGTGGATAAAGAGAGTCTGCTTCTTTAGATTGGTTTCTAGAATAAAGACAAGACCCCAATCCAACTAGTGACCTGAAATCCAGCCTGGCCCATTCAAACCCAGCCAACTATATATCTACAAGAGGAAAACAAATGCTTACATTATAAGCTATTCATAATTTGACTTGGTTGGTAATCCAGCAAAGACTAACAAGCATACTGTCTTGGTCTTCTACATATACACCCATAAGTATGGATACAAATCTTATGCATAAGCTAACCAGTACAAAATGAGTAAATGGTAGGATTCCTACTTAGAGAGTTGACTGTGTAACTTAGGCAAAAAGTGATATGCAGATGAAAGAACAAATTGCAGAGTAAAATCATATGAAATTAAAAGTAATAATAGTTTGATATAACATAAGTAGGCTGCAGTTCTTGGAGAAAGGTATGGATGACCAATGTGTAGGTAAGGAAGTAGAGAATTCATTCTGCGAGTTTGAGGATGTCCTCTGGAAAAAGGTTTCTAACAAAGAAAAATGTCACAGGCTAACAAAGTATTGATTGCAATGTTCAAACCACCTTTTCTGACCATTATGGGAAAGCTTACATACATTATAATACTGTGGCAGGCCATCTGTGACCATTTGGAAAAGAAAGGACATTGTTTTGGTACATTATTCTCTCCTGGCACGGTAACAAAGGGAGGGAGGATGAGGGGCAGCCAGCCACCGGCTTTCAATAGCCATGACAGAGTGAAGACACTGAGGCCAGGGGCTGCAGGTGGGAGTCAGTACACATTATTTGCCCAGTGGAGTTGGTGGAGGCTAAAAAATATTGGAGCTGGGAAAAAAAGTGCTTTGCACCAAATTACTTTTTATTTCTCACTTAATAAAAACGTCCTGGGCTGTCTTCAGTTATTGTGGCTGGGTTCATGATTCATAGATCATAAATGTGTGCATGGAACAATTCTTCTGATGTGCTGAGAATTAAGGAACTTCAGAGGGAGGAGCGGTTCTGTTCAGAGTGACTGTTCTCCTTCCCCAGATGTCAGCTCACCTGCAGCATCCATTTGCAAGGGGAGACACCGCCACAGCCGAAACCCAGGACACGGAATCAGTGCGCAGTACCACCTGGACTAATGATAATTCTAATTTTTTTGAAAGTTAGAAGTCTTCATAGACGATCTGTTTCCACAAACTCATTTTGTAGGATGTGAAACTGAGGCCAAAGAAAAGTAACATGGTAGGATCCCTGAGCAAGAATCTCGAACTTGGGATCTACACCCCATTGTTTTTGCACGTGAAACAAGAGGCTTCAGAATGGCGGCAGGAGCTTTGTATTTTCTCCACAACCAGCCCTGCCGGGGATCCACAGTGGCTGCCTCCAGACATGAGGCAGCTGCCCAAGGATCTTAGAGGCAGCTCATCCTCGGGAAAGGGAGCAGAGGACACACAGCAGTTATGGCCAACAGTAAGGGGAGAATGAACCTGCAGCAGGCTCCGGACACCTCAGATTGTCCTGACCCCACATCAGTACCCCACCTCCCAACAGCCAGACCAGAATTGTGACAGTGTAGAGAGGCAGTAACCAAAAATGTAACAGCTAACACTTACTTAACGTTTTATCCCAACTATCTTATTCGAGCTCACCAAAACCCATTTTAGAGATGTGATAACTGAAGCTTAAATTCTTCAGATTCTTGATGCACACATGTGAGTAAAGAAAGGATTCAGGATAAAATTTGTATTTTAGGACTTTTGCCCATAACCTCCATTGTATATCAATTTGCCACTGAAGTAATTTCTATACAACACATGAAATTAAACATAGTCACATTCTCCTCACTCCACCCCACCAAAAGGATTCTGCCATTCTCAGACAATTTGCTTGCTCCATCCTTTACCCAAAGATGAAAGGATTATCTTCTCTCGTAGGATTTAAGAGTGGACAGGGTCTGGAAGGACCTGGAAGAGGAATGAAAAGACCAAGTCTTACCAAGGAAAGTTACATCAGTCTACAAGTAAAGCAAGGAGAAAAGAGAAATAAAAGCAGATAAAGATAGCAATGGAAGTAGATGGTGACTAAGAAACTCCAGGCAGCATTTGATGCAAAAAGAGAGGAAGAAGAAGCAGAAGGAGATTCAGGCATTTGGTTGACAGAATAAAATGGAGGTGATTTCATATTATTGTATGGTTACAAAATGGTATGTCAGGAATGTGACATCATTCCAGAGGTAAATAACTCGAATGAAGCACAATTCTGAGACTGAAGTATATAAGTCCAATTGGTTCATATCTATTAAGAAATAAGGAGCAGAAAATTTCCCTTTGTGCAAATCTGTTACACCTAGTGGGGTTAGGGCAGTTCTGCACAAACACAGCAGAGTCACTACAAACAACGCCACTAACCATGCTAATGGTAGGAGAGCAAGGAAGAAACCGGCAAGTCCAACATCCTGTGCACGCAAGAAGAGAAAATAGCAAAAAATAAAAGCTCACAAAGAACACTTTTCCAAACATACAGACAATGCTTTCTGGGCACCTGGTGACCTAACTGGAAGGTGGCAGGAGGTATGTCTTAGCAGCAATCCACCTGAAGGAGGAGGTGGAAAAACCGTGTCTTACTCTATTCTCACAGTTCTTATACACTCCAGTTTACGAAAACCCAAGAAAGCATGGATTATATGTTCTACCTTTATTGAAATATTTAAAAAGTAAATCAGAAGATATATATATTATTTTTATTATCATCATCATCATCATTATTATTTGACCTTGAAGAAAAGGAAAGACCCAGAGCTCTGGAAATCTGAAGCAACAGGGTCACAAACTCAAGCTCACCTGGTCAACTTAACGACTTAATGAGATCCTGTCTCAAAATAGAAAAGGGCTGGGAATAAAGCTGAGGGAAGGCTGGGCTTCATCTCAGAACTTCAAGAAAAAAAGGAGATGAATGAGGAAGAGCAGAAGAAAGAGAGAAAAAGGAGGAGGAGAAGCAGGAGAAGAGGGGGGAGGGAGAGGAGGACATCTGCCATTGGTGACATGGGTGAAGCACGACATTATGCTGAGTGAAATAAACCAGACACAAAAACAATCCTCCTGCATGATAGCTCATATGTAGTATCTTTTGAAAAAAAAGTATTAAATTCACAGAGAGTAGAATGACAGTTACCTGGGGTAGGAAGGTGGAAGAAACGGGGACATGTCGGTCACAGGTACAAATTGACAGGTATGCAACATGAGTAAGTTTTTGAGGTCTAATAGACCGCATGAGGACTATACGTAATAATCCAGTGCTGTATACTTAAAGTATTCTTTTTTTTCTTGTATACGCTTTTTATTTTTAGCTTGCTAGTACATGTGTGTAGTATGTAATGTTTGCATGCCTTGTGAGGCACTGGTACACAACACACATGACGTGCACGTAGCACACCTGAATTCCTTTTCTCATCCTCTTCTCTTGTCCCCTTCTCCTCTCTACCCATCCCTTGATCTCTTTCTTTTTATTGTGTGTGTTTGCATTATGTAATGTTTGCATTTCTTGTGTGGAATTAGTACAGACATGGAACATATTCCCAATTCCTTTTTTTTAATTTAACCCTTCCCTTCCTCCATCTCTTTATTCTCTTTCCCTTTGAGAATAATCTATCTCCCTACTTCCTATTAGCTATCTCTTATTGTGCTCTTTACTTTTACTCTGGGTTTCTCATGTAAGAGAAACTATGTGCTATTTAGGTGTCTGATTTATTTCACCCGGTATATGGTCTCAAGGTACCTCTATTTTCCCACAAATGCCTCAAGTTTATCTTTCTTTATAGTAGAGTAGTACTCCATGCTGTGTAAATAACTTATTTTGCAGTACCAGGGATCTAACTCATGACATTGTGCTTACCAGGCAGGCGCTTATGGCACTGAGCTAAATCTCCGGCCCCAGATTTAGCTATTATAAATTGTACTGCTATAAAATGGGTATTTGTTCTTACCACAAAAAAATAGTAACCAAAACTATATGAAGAGATGGATGCATTAATTAGTTTAATGGCAATAATCGATTCACTATAAGTATATTTAGATACATATAGACTATATGTTGTACATCTTAGATTTCAATTAAAAATACATGATATATTTACATTGTATATGCTAATTTGAGGGACACACAACAGGGCATGCCTGTCCTGCAAGGGAGTAGATATTTCAGTATGGGCTCCAGAATGACAAGGAGCCCTGGAAAGGAGATTTAGGAGATGACACGGAAGCCGTAGGGACTATGACGAAGCCCATGGGGAAGGGGAGCCCAGAGGTCTGAACTTTCAAAAAGCACAGCTTCTGAGTTGCTTAGCAACCTCCTGCCTGGAGATTAAGAGTGAGTCTTTCACATATCTGCAGTGAGCTGTTTGTTGTAAGTAATGAAATTATATTTGAGACACCAAAGAGTTACTTTGGCTTTTGGAGGAGACAGGCACCCAACCACAACAGTCAGTCACCAAGATTTATTAGGTTTCTACCATAAGCTGCCCTAGGGTTTAGAAAGAAATAGAACACTGTCCCAAAGACTCCTTGAAATATTCATTAACCCAGCAACACATACTCATATGTGTGAAGTTATTGAAAAGAAATAAACTTACCTCTCTGAGTATTTTTCATTATATTTTGTGTGTTTTGGAAATGCACTGGGTTATCTTATTTGTGCATACAAATGTTCTCATGACCATTTTAATGTAAAGAAACTCAACTTCTTTACAAAAAAACTACCTAAGGCAATGGGAAAAATAAATATGTAAACAGTTTCCTGGGATTAAGGTATAACAGTATTTTGTGACCCAATCAGTCTATTATTCCCTAAAGTCATTTTATGCAAAAATAAGCTTGATAGAAACAGTTTTGGTATAAAGTATATTTGGAAGAGAAAGAACTGACATACCAACCCCTCCAGCATCCAAAACAAAGAGATAAAGGAATCTGAACTAGTTCCTTTCCAACAAACCCTTGGTGACATAGGATTCAAAAAAAAAAATGACTTCTAGATAGAGGAAAGTCTTAACTGGATTCAAAGATGAGGTCTACATAGTGAGCTAGTTTTGCATGTAGATGATGCTTAAGGATCTCTAGTCATGTCATTGGCCTGGGAAAAATGACCATGCATGTGGTGTGAAATGAAGTGAGACACAGATCACAGTTGGCATCTCTGGAATGCGACCATCCCTCTTCTTTCACTATCCTGGGAGCAGGCACAGCAAATAGACTGGCTGGGTAGAGGCACAGAATATGTCTTCCACATAAGCCCGGCAACTCTGGGCTGCTAAGACACTGGGGTCTCCACACTCATAGGTGAGGGGCAGACAGGCACGCCAAGGAACAGCATCACCTGATATAATCAGAGTCCTGACAGGCAAGCAAAGGAAGGACCACAGACCTGTTATGATTCAGATGTGCTTTGTTCCCCAAGGGTGCAAGTGCTGAGAGTTTGGTCTCCAATGTGGAGATGTAAGAGATAGTGATACCTTTAAAATGTAGGGCCTAGGTGAACATAGTAAGGTCACTAGGGGTGACCTTCCCTTGCAAGGAATAAATATGGTTTTTGTGGGATCCCAGTTAGTTCCATAAAGTGGGTTGTTATAAATAAGACTGGTCTCTCCCTAATCTCTTACTTCTTGTCTTACCTTGTGATCTCTCTTTCTTGCATGGATCACCACCAAGGAGTTTCTCACTAGGGGACAAATCAATAGGTTCACCAAATCTAAGACAAAGCCTCTAAATCTGCAAGCTAAATAAATCTCCTTTCTTTGTTAAGTATCTAGCCTCAGGTATTTTGTTACAGCATCAGAAAACTGGCTTAATACTACACCAGACTACAAACATCTCATTTACTAAAATGACCTGTTGGAATTATTGCTGGTTTTAATAAACTTAAAAAAAAAGAAATGGAGAGATATTTACCAAGAATGCTATGAAACAATTCATATCACATATCTTTCCTTTGGAGTATGATGCAGCCTAGTTGATGTTCACAACCATATAACCACCTACCCACCTAACAGAACTATTGTTCTATTCAGATATTCTGAGATGACACTCAACACATTTGTTTTTCACAAATAGGTGCTTATTTTACTTTTAAAAGAAAACATGATCAGGAAAAAGGAGATCTTAGATCCAGAATCAGTGAAAGGTATCCACTAACCAGACATTAGTGATGTTAACTTCACACACTGAGAAATGCAAATCTTATTTTTAGACAAAAATGACACTGAAGGATTTAGGTATGGGATTGTAAGATGGAAAACACATTCAGATATGGGAAGAATACAGAAAAAAAGACAAAACACATTTGATACAATGTTGATTGTTATCAAATCTCTGCAGTGATGATCAGAAAGGGTTCATTATACTTTCCATGTTTTTAAAATAGTGTGCAAAAAACAAGGAAAGGCAACTGAATTTTCAGTATTCTCTGCACACTTTGCCATTGTGAAAGTCAGCCCAAACAATATGGGACTGGTTACAGTGGCAAAAATCTTAACTCTACACAGTCTATCTAGTTTTTTAACTATTAGAATTGCTTGAATTCAGACATGTATGGTTGAGTTGAACATTCTCCTTGGGTCACAGTATATTATCAGTAGCTTACACAAGTCTCCTCAGGTATTGTATCTATGTCTATATTTCCTCCAATGTCTCTCATCCACTTATACATGGACCCTTCTCATTTGGTTAAGTATAAGATTTTTGCATGTGTTCTTGAAAACACAATTTCTATGAAGAGATATATCATAAATACATTCATTTTTTACAATATCAAACTGGATCTCTGTAGATTAGGTATTTTTAAAATCATTTATTATTGAGAAATGCATATTGCATTTATATGGAAGAAACTATAGAAATGTCATTAACCATCACTTCTCGGCCTTTTGGCTAAGATCAAGTGTAGTATCTGTTCTTATCAGAAATATCATTAACCATATATAACATATTCCAGTCTTTAAAGATATAAATCAGTGACTGAAATATTATTATAATATTTTTCTATCATCAATAGTGATAAAACAGTGCTAATGTTTTTAGAATTCTATGAAGAATGTACAATCTTATGAGATCTCTCTCTTAGATCAAATGTTGCTTTTACCCTCAACAGAAGCAAATAATAATGCAATAAAAGATTCTGTGTTTCCAGTTACCTCTGCTTTATACCTGGACTGCTATCATCTGGCATCTTACCACTACAAACTACTTACATGGGAGTGATCATCACACAGTCAAACTCTAACTTTCAAATGAAAAATGACAGCATTCGGCAGATGCTCCTCAGTTAGTGAGGGGAAGGGAACACCAGGAGAGACACAAGATTGAAGGATGTACTAACACAGGACCATCACTGAAAACCTGCCTTGCAAGAATTCCCATAATGACCATGGAGAATAGAATTAACAATCCCTGTAGATTAGAGTCCTGGTTGGCTCCACTGAACAGTGTTGGTAATTTCTGTTGTTTATGTTATAAGTAAATCCCCCTCCCTATTTTTTTTCCAATTTTCACTTTGTCTAGAATTGTTTAGTAGAAATATTAATGCATTGTTGCAAAAGAACATTACTTGATTTTTTTTTGCTTAACTCACTGAAATACATCTTTCTCTTCTTTTAATTCTTATGAGGAAATTAATTTTGTGTTAAGTGCTTTTTAATTACTGCTTTAAGAAACTAAATATCATGTAAATTAGGAGACAGGAGCACTAGGCAAACTATCAAACTATAGACAGGCCCTTTGCAACTTAAAAATCAGGCACATTTGCAAAGTTTCTTAACAAATCCAGTGTTGAGAATTCAGAGTATTTTTCCCATAAAGATATGATGCACAGTATGATCAGTTTTCTAGAAAAATAAAAATCTCTGTACCCTAAAAACTCTGACAAATTGTTTTCAAACAACATTATTCTTCAAGTGAGGTCCTCACACTACAGGGGGACACTGGACACTTTCGATGGGTCTGAAAAGTCAAATCTATTTTCTCAAAACATCTGGAGATGTTATTTACCTTTTCACTGTGTTGACATTTGCACTAGTACCTCAAAGACTGTAGTAGATAAAAATTCCTGCAAATCAAAGTGACGGCACTGAACCTGTAATCTTCATGTCCTTCCCCACCAATTGCTCGCAACATAACAAAAATGCTTGTTTCACTTAAGAAAAGGTAGAGGATGTGTATTGTGTCTGCTGCACATGACATTACAGCAGATGTCTACAGCAAAAAACACTAATGTGACTGCTCAAGTTGCAAGCTCAACTAACCACTTCTTTCACAGAACACCATGCATGTTTCTTGAAAATGTGATAGCAAACAGTGGGAATACTGGACAGAGAGATCTTCCTGCCTGATCCCCACACAGCACTCCCTTCCATCCAACAGACCTGTGCTAGGAAACTTCCACAATTTCCTAGCAAACTCAATGACAGGGGAGAAGGAATGTAACCTGGGGGCCCAAATGGGAAATTTCCTATAGTAAGAGAAATTTTCCAAAGCTTCTTGTATAAATATCAATTAAAGGGGAAAATTAAAGCAGGCATTTAAATCCTCCATAGCTGTAAAGATTGGAAAATCAGCAATCAGGGTTTAACTTCCGTACAACTGTTCCCACAGTTTCTCAGAGGACAGTTGTGTCTATTCCATTTGCAGGTGGGTTGTCTGAGTCACTTTCCTCATCCCTCGTCGCTGAGACATAATGTGTGATGCCACAATCTAAAGGAGGAAAAGTTTATTTTGGCTCATGTTTTAGCAGTTTCAATACAAGGTGGGATGAAAGAAGGAACCAGTAAGGCTGATGCATACTTTCAGGTCGTGTCTCCAGTGACCCACCTCCTCTGCGCAGACCTGGCTTCCTAATAGCAAATCAGCTGTAACACCTTCATAATGTAATCAACTTCCACAACCTCTCCTTTGAGCAACTAGGCTCTTAGAAGACATCTAGATACAAAGAGCAACATGGATTTTTGCCTACTATGCAGCAGTGATTGGAATACAGCAGCTTTCTGTTTTGTAGAGTGGTGGAGGGATACATGGATGGATGGATGGATGGATGATAAATAAATAGATGATGAAACATACTACAGGAAATAAAAGTCAAAAAGTAGAAGGTATTTCAGCAATTTGAGAACAGGCACAATCCAGCTATTCAGCACCACTGGTAAGATACATTAAATATTTACACATTAAAAAGATAATTAACCTTACAATGTAACCTATAACAATACATTCTTACACATAGTTTGGATTTGTTGGTTATAAATAAATATAATACCGATAAGCTAGAAAATAGAATTAAAAGAAATGGCAAATGAAACAAGGGCAGGTGATTCAAAGGTCTCCTGGGAGTCTTAAAATTTTGAACTCCTTCTTGCCCTGACATATGGGTTGGTAGGAAAGGTAGAGCACTTTCAGAAGAAAAGAAGAAAAGAACATATGATTCAATTTAAACTAACAACATGGCTATCTGTCCCATATAGAGTTGTAAAAAGAGGTAAGCTCGTAAGAGGAAGATTCATTTATTCATTAATTCATAGATTCAATAGATTGTTCCAGGAAAATCTGAGACTAAAGAACTAGCAACATCTGAGCCATGAGCATGTAAAGCTCAGAGCTATTGCTGGAATTAGTGATAAAAGGAGGAGGAGGAGTTTGTCATCTTTGTCATTGCACCTGGCATGGAGAAATCCACTCTGCTTTGCCTTCCCAGCAGGTATGCAAAAGAAGGCCTCTGCTAAACTCTGATAGAAAGCATCTAGTATGGGTAAGGAAGTTTGTGACTATTGACCTCCCTGCCTTTGAACCCAGCATGGAATCTGATGAGTCCTAAGACAAGTCACTCAACCTCAGTGCTGGGGGTGGGGGTGCAGGGGCAAATCTGTAACTTTATCTAGTGTGGTGTTCCATGAGCACAAAGAATGTCCCTCAAACAAAAGACAGAATGAGCTCTTACTTGGAAATGGAGTTTTTGCAGATACAAGCAAAGTGAAGACAAGGTCATATTGGATCAGGGTGGATCCTAACTGAACCTTTAGACATTGGTTAGAGGTCAAAAGGGAGTTTTCAGGATGAGGTCCAAGGAGCTTCCTGGAGAGAAATCATGACAGACAGCAAACCCAGAGGCCCACCGAAGCCCCAGTCCCAGACAGCTCTGAGTGGAAACAGGAGGGTTACACAAGGGTGGCTAACGTCTCCACGCACAAACACGGGACAAGGGTATCTTCTGAGATTTAAAGTTCAATAGTTGTGATGTCTCAATAAAACAAGAAAAAGGTGGAATTCAACTCAGCAGATAAATACATGTAAAAAAAAATGCAGTGCAAGGGAAGCTGTGATGATAGCTTTATTACCTCTTGGTCTTGCTTGTCTTCACCTTGGTTACCAGAAATTGACCATATATTCACCCACATAAAGTATATCCCAATAAGTCTCATTTCTGTTCTTCAGCAAAAACAAGCATAAATAAGCATATACATTTAAATGCAATCAAACTAATTCTAATACTTTGTTCTCCTCTTATGTTTTATTTTTTTTAAATGTATGTGAGTTCAGAATAAAGAAAGGATGATGGCAAGGGAGAGGAAGACCATTCCCAAATGTGGATATTTCTTACTTGCAGATCTGACCTCTGTCCTTCATTGTCTATTCACTGCCCTGAGGGTGACTTCTTATTGACTCACTCAATGGGCTGTTCTGCTTTCTAGCTCCCAGTTGGGCATTGGGAGGCATCTTCAGGAGAGCAAGAAAATAAGTTCCAGATCCTGATGCCAGGACTGGCTCGGTTTTGGCCATTACACCTGTAGGATGGTTGCTGTCCTGCTGACTTTCTCGACCCAAATCTCTTACACTTTAGGTCTTCAGTTAATGTCAGTTCCACACTGTGCTGGCCCAGTACCCTATGTTAGTCTTTTTGAAGCTTCCTGCACATTTATAACAAATTTCCTGTCCTTAAACTCTCCTCATTTCTGTCATTGAAGTAAACCATAACCTAAGATACTAGAGAACATTACATTAAATTTAAGATTTTTAATAGCTAGAGATGGTGCCCTGGAGTTAGAAAAGCCAAGAGAAGAACTCAGAAACAAGTAAAACCATTGCTCTCTCATTTTCTGAAGCTTCAAGGATTTCCCAGGGAGAGGAGTGCAAGGGTCTAAAACTATGGGGAAGATCGAATTCTTTAGATAAGAAAGGAAAAAGCAGGAGAAATGTACCAGAAGTATAAAGAAAATTCCCATTCATTACAAACATACTATGTGTACAACACTAAATCTAACAGTCTGTTATGCATTATCTCATGTGATTTCATAAGTATCCATTTTCCAGAAAATAGACTCAAACAGGTTTCTTTACTTGGTCTTGGTAGAAAAATGCAACTGCAGAACCATCAGCCACTAGCCCAAGGCCTTAACCACATGCTTGTCTGATAACATTATACCTATGGTTGAGATTTTTGAGAACCTTTGTGTGACAAGTGCCATTTGACGCAGAAGAATAAAGCCTGCATGCCCTATAAGCACTGTGTCAATCTCAAGAACCTGCAGCTTCATTGTATATCAATCTACTTATAAAATAACTTCAAAGTTTGATATTATGGTTCATTTTGGTTTTAATGTTTGTGTCCCTTCTAAATTCATGCTGGAATGATTTCTAATGAAATAATATTAAAAGGTGAAGCCTTTAGGGGGAGACTAGGATATAAGAGCTCCTTCTTCATGAATGTCATCATCTTATAAAAGAGATTTTACTGATGGCTTGGCCTCTCTTCGCCTATCTCCTTATGTCAGATGAGAGACAGGCAACAAGGCACCATCTTGTCAGAAGACAGCAGGCCCTCACCAGAAACCAAACTTCCTGGTTCCTTTATTTGAACTTCTCAGACTCCAGAACTTTAAGAAAGCAACTTCATGTTCTTTATAAGTTACTTAGTCTCAGGTACTTTGTTAAAGCAGAACAAAAGGACTATGCTCTGGCTTGCCACTTTTTTTTTTTCCTTTACTCTGTTTGGGTTTTTTGTTGTTGATATAGTTGTTTGTTCCGTTTTGTTTCATTTTCACAGTACTGGAGATTGACTCCATGCCTTTCACACTGTGCTACATCCACTGCCCCCCACCTTGTCCCTTTGTTTGCTTGCTTGCTTGAGGCAAGGTCTCCCTAACTTGCTGACTCTCCAGGCTGAGCTCAAACTTGCAGTCAGCCTGCCTTGACCTCTGAGCTTACCGAGTACGGAGATGACAGACACATGCCATCTCTTAGGCCTTGTTTCATTTTAATCTTTTCTTTCTCCTCTAATTTCCACATTTTTTACGTAACAGTCATAAGAATTGTAACAATGAAATATCTTATTTGAAACAAAAGAAAAAGGGTACAAATACACATAGGTCAAGGATTCCAAGAATGCAAAAAAATACCAAAGTCACCCAATGTGCTGCCATGGCAGCAGGAGAGGATGCTGTGAACCCTTCTCTCTGACAATGAGAAGCCTTTGGTAGAACTTAGTGGGACTTTGCCAAAAAAAGCTAATTTTTGCTAACATTTTCCTAATAAATGCATGGAGCCCAGTGAAAAACAAAATGTAGAAGCTCCTGTTTGAAAAGTGTTACTAAGTATTCCCAAGGATCATCAGACCAAGTGCAGACTTTCTGAGTATAGACTTGTGTGACTGCATAGACCTCAGACCCTAGAAGCTGGCCTGTTGCCCATGAAGTTTCTTACCTGCCAAAATGAAATTAACATCAATTAACACACACACACACAAAAAAAAAAAAAGATTTTGAAGCCAGAAACTGAAACTATAGAAAAAGCAGATTGGCTCAGGGGCCAAAAATCATGTGGAATATAATAACACTACCAAACTGTCATTGTAAGAAAAGCGGCAGCCCAGAACACTGACCCAAAGGCTCCTGACAATCAGCCACGCTTGAATCTAAAGTTCATGGTAAAAGGGAGCAACCTCCCCTGCTCACTCATCAAAGCTTTTCCTGGAAACAGTTCTCTCCACTCATTAATCTCAGGAACAACACAGCTGTGGTTTCCAGGAAACAATGGAACCACATCCTCAGAAAAACAGTCATTTGAATGCATATCTGTTGTTCAAAATGTCAATTAAAAGCAACAACAGAAATGTTAATCCAAAAATTCTAGCACTTAGAACCTGCTTCAAATTTGCCTAAATGTTGATTGTTATTAATTTGTATTGTAAAGGCCAAGTTATCTTTTGTTTCCATCTGCTCATAAAAAATGAGTGTAATCTCTAAATGTTTCTGAAAAGCATTCATTTATAACCTAGGAATTTCTTAGCATTCTAGATATTACCATCACTAATATAAATTAATCAAAATTTGTATCAGCAAAATCAAAGTACAGACCAACAGAAATCCTCACTAATTAGAAAACCAAATCTAGGTAGATACTAAATTGTGACCAGAGACTGATAATTTCCCCCAGTGAAGTCTATAAAGCTGAAGGAAGTAAGACAGAACTGTTATTTAATTGAGGAGTTACACTAGGTAATTTATCCTCAATTCCCTGTAAAGGGCATTTGCTGTAGTATTTTCTGTTCCTTTCCATTTTTCTAAAAGTAATAATACCCCAACTTTCGAGGAGCACACTTTCCTCCTACGTACAACTGTAGTAGAACTGTAAATAAGGCCGCTACCTTTCCTTCTAACTCCAGCTTAAATTGTCAGACAAGCATTCCCAGGATTCTGAATCCTAATAGATACAAAAAATTAGTTTAAATCTCATTCATTCTAGTAGTGGAGCTTGGAAAGACCACTGACCTGTTACTGCTACATGAAATCACAAAACCACCTGGATTTCTGCATTGTCCAGCCTTTCTAACATTTCTATGAGATATCCAATATCCTTGCAGTAAATTACTTTTCTGATAATGTTAGCTGTAGAATCTGATGCTTGCAACTAGAAATATACTTAAAAATATGCTGTGGCTTCTTGTATATTGAGGAATGCCTTCACTCTTAGATGATTAATAAACCAGCTGAAGAAAAGTTCAGCATCTTATGGGAGAAAAGGCTTGCAGCATTTTCAGTATGATAGGATCGGCAAAGCAACAATACCACCATGTGCAAGTCAATATAGTATAATTATGCTTACAGATATCTATGATAACAGAATGTACACTAAGAAAACCCAGACTAGTGAATTTTAGCAGTCAGAAAGAATGTGTGTTAGATTAAGGGGTGACAAGGATTTGAAAAGGGTGATCTACCAGATCAAAAAATACTTGACAATTGACAGATATTATTTGCAATAAGCATGACAGGATCAACTGACCACACAGATAAACAGGTTATGATATCCTAGAACTATGTCACTAAATCACCAGATTAGTGTCAATTTTTCTGTGGTACATCTGTTAGATCAAGTCTTGTACTTTGATTTGTATCCAAAAGAGAAGTCCTGGGATGAGTTAGATTTATATGAAATATTGGACTTACAAAGAAAAAACATAAGGGTAACTTCTATACAAACAATTTATTATTTCCCATCAGTGTACAAATATGAGGGGCTCAAAATACAGTAATGCAAAATCCTCTCCCCACTCTAGGAATACTAACATAATCCTATAAACACCTGAAACTACTTGAAAGCTACCAAAAAGCTTTAATTTTCATTTCTTTAATGCAAAGAAAAATAACTGAATGTACTGACTACAGCTTTGCAAGAAAATATAAAATCATGAGCTTGGTGTATAAGTCTTCTGTATATTTTGATGCCATTTGATCTCAACATGAGACTCTTACTTACAGACTGAGGCTACCATCAGATATGCTGGCCCCGCCTATATTCTCAAAGTAACTTTGATGCTTAGATTCGGCCCTACCAAGAGATTCAGTGCCTTAGTTTTAGATTTAGCAGGTTCTGACTTTCCTAGATTGCCTTCTCAGACTGATTTCCCAATGCTATCATTGCAGTGGCTTCAAAGCTGTAGTGTTTGGGACAGTGTTCCCTTCATTCAGAGGCAAGAAAACTGGTCCAGATGGCTCTCCACTCCACAGCCAATCAGCTGAGCACTCAGTGACACAGGCATTACCACTGCTAATCAAGCACACCCAGCTTTACCTCCCAGCCCAGGGCAGGTGCCCACAACCTACATCACTCAACTGGGTGACAGCACAAGACCAGACCAATGGTGAAGTCTACACGGAGGATGCATGTGGTACTTCCAGGTCACAGCGTTTAGTTGGCAGTGAGAGGCCTTTTCATTCCAGAGCCCCTTTTCTTACTGGCACAGATAGCCGCAACACTTAGTGTAGTGACTGTTAGAGGGAGGGTTGTGGAGAGAAGAGACCTGGAGTGAAATAGCCTGCTGACCTGCAGTGGGCAGGGAGCGTGAGAGAGAAATCGAGTGTTGTAATTACAAGTCGCAAGAATTCAGGTTTCTTTGGCAAAATATCACTTCTCCATAGATATAGGGTATTAGAATGTCATCACCAGTGCATTTTTAATCAGTACTTTCAAAAAGCACAAGCAAGTATTCAGTTTTGTCTAGTAGGAACCCAGTTCACTTGCCTAACATGCTGCCCCCACAGGTCAGCTGGCTTCTCCAGTCCACATCTCCTTGCTTCACAGCCTGTCCAAACTGAGCCCCCGACATGATCACACAGACACAAAGTTGCTATATTCTATCAACCCCATGGGCCAACAAGAAAAAGGTACTGCATCATTTTCTTCAAAGTTTTCTCAATTCCGCACATATTACCAGTGAATTTACTATGTACCTAATGATGTGTTGAACTCTATGAGGCAAACAGACCCCGTAGTATAGTTACAAGGGTCTAATTTACAAAGTCACAGCTTGTAAAAAGTAAAGTAAGTATTCAGAAATTTCCCCTGAATATGGTTCCTAGCAAGTAATTGTTGACTTCAGTCAGAAGGAAGTGACCCCTGCGGATAAAAGTTCTCCAGAAAGTGCCTTTCTCAGGGAATGAGTTCCTTTCTCTGCCAAGCTGGGCATTGCTGTTCTTTGGCCCTAAGCTTTACCTTCACTTGTGGTTGAATTTGAGATGCTAAGCCTTTTAAAGTGATTGGGCATAAATAAAACCTTCATCAAAAGCATACCACTACAAATTGAACTGGACTCGTTATGATGATGTGCGTAAGGAAAAATATCTCCTAAAATCTGGCATGCAAGTCCATACAAACACACATAATGAAGTACTGAAGGGTTTAGTGTCTAAGCTCCAAAGCAAGTGGTTAAACTATTATGAAGATGGGATTAATAAAGATTTAAAGACTAAGCAGGGATTAATTAAGGCTGGAAGGTTACATACATTTGAATCTATAGCATTGATGGAATTCTCTGTGCTGGCTCTGAACATTTTTTGAAACATCTTTCTTAGTTTCTCAGTATGTCCATCCATTTTTCTTCATCCTTCCCAAGTACTTTATTTATAAAACTATAGGGTATTCACATTTAAATTTAAAAATGAATAGGATAGTTCACTTTAAAATTGTTATGAAAAAGTGAGTAATAATTGATGAAAAATAAATCAACTGAATATTTATCTTTAATTTTATTTTTCTTTAAATTAAAATGCAATAGTTACATAATATATTTATGGGGGTACAGAGTGATATTTCAATACATGCATATGTAGTGCATAATGATCAAATAAAATTAATCAGCATTACCACATATTTATAACTTCTTTACATTTGGAGATCTCAAGCTCCTCTCTTCTAGCTTTCATAAATAATATATAATAGATTACCATAAACTATCATCATCCTATCTGCTGTAGAATGTGAGAATTGAATCTTTCTTTTTTAACTGTATTTTAGTAACTATTATCTATCCATCCTATTCTCCTTCCCCTGAGCTCAAATAAATAACTTAATGTTGAACTTCAAACTCCTAGAAAAGGAAGAACAAATCAAATCCAAAGCTCTTACAAAAAAGGAAATTATAAAGATCAGAGCAGAAATTAATGCAATTGAGACTAAAAAACCACTACAAAGAATCAAAGAGTTGGTTCTTTGAAAGATTAAGATTGATAAATTCCTAGCAAATTTTATAAATAGAGAGAAAAAAAGACTCAAATTCAGGCAATTAAGAATGAAAAGGATGAAAGCACAATGGAAATACAGAAGATCACCAATAAGTATTTCAAGAACCTATATTCTAATAAGATGGAAAAAAACAGAAGAAGTGAACAGATTTCTTGACATAGGAATTGGCAAAACTGAATAAAAAGGATAGAAAAATTCTAAACGACTCATTTTCAGTCAATGAAACTGAAAATTTAATTAAAAACTTACCTAGAAAGAAAAGCCCAAGCCCCAATGGAGTCACTGTTGAATTCCACAAGAAATTTAGAGAAAGTCTAGTGCTACTAATGCTGAAAATCCTTAATGAAATTGAATGGGAAAATGTATTCCCAAAGTCATTCCTGGAAACAAATATTACTCTGATACCTAAACCAGAGAAGGGCTCAACCAAAAAACAACACTACAAACCAGTCTCATTGATGAACACTGTTTGCAAAAATCCTTAATAAGATACCAGCCATCAAGAAGATTATACATCATAACCAAGTAAGATTAATCCCAGATATGCATGAATAGTTCAAATATGCAAATCAATAAATGTAACACACTATATTAACAGAGCCAAAGAAAAAAATCACATGATCATCTCAATGGATGAAAAAAAATTTAGACAAAGTCCAACACCCATTCATGTCAAAAACAGACAGAAAACTGGAATGGACTGTATTTAGTTCAATCTGATAAAAGCCATCTATGAAAAACCAACAGCCAACATCATACTAAATGGTCAAAAACTGAAAGCTTTCACTCTAAACTCAGAAACAAAGCAAGAATGTCCACTATCACCACTCCTTTTCAAAATAGTTCTAGAAATAGTAGCCAAAGCAATTAGACAAGAGAAAGTAATACAAGAAATAAAGATAGAAAAGGAAGAAGTTAAATTAGCATTATTTGCAGATGACCTGATACTCTACAAAGACAACCCCAAAATCTCCACCAAAAGACATAGATTTCATCACCAAATCCAGTACTGTAACTGGACACAAAATCAACACTTAAAAATCAATAGCTTTCGTATATACACAAAACAAGCTCACTGAGAGAGAAATTAGGGAAACCACACTCTTCAAAATAATAGCCAAAAAATGAAATACCTAGGAATCAGTATAACAAAGAATGTAAAAGACCTATAAAATTAAGTTACTCTGAAAAAGACCAAAGAGGATATTAGAAAATGGAAAGATATTCTTTGATCATGGATAGGAAGAACCAACATAACAAAAATGGCCATACTCCCAAAATTGTTATACAGATTTAATGCCATCCCAGTCAAAATACCACTAGCATACTTCACAGAACTAGAGAAAACATTACTAAAATTCATGTGGAACAAGAAAAGACCTAGAATAGCAAAAATAATTCTCAACAAAAAAGGCAAGGCAAGGAGCATTACAATTCCTGACATGAATTTATACTACAAAGCTACTGTGATAAAAACAGCATGGTATTATAAAAAATAAAGACTTGAGGTTCAATAGAACACATTAAAAGATGCAGAAATAACTCCAAACACACTCAGCCTTATCTTGGACAAAGGAGCCAAACAAGTTCACTGGAAGAAAAGTAGCTTCTTTAATAAATGGTGCTGGGGAAACTGGCTTTCCGCATGTTAAAGACTAATACTCTTCTACTTTTAGATTAACTTTTTATCTTGCACATAAGAAAGAGCAAACAGTTATTTGTCTATGTCTAGCATATTTCACTTAACATAACATCCTCCAGTTCTATCTATCTTGCTGCAAATGACAGGATTCCATTTTTATCTGAATAATATTCCACTGTATTATACATACTACATTTTCTTTATCCAGCCATTGGTCAGTGAACATCTCCCCTGATTCCACATCTTGAATATTGTAATATCACAATAAACACAGCAAAGCAACTATCTCTTTAATGTGCTGATTTCATTTCCTTTTCCTATAGAATTGGAACAGCTGGATAAAATGGTAGATCTGGTTTTAGATTCTTGAGAAATTCTTCTCAACAATGGCTGTACTAACCTACATTCCCACTGGCAGAATGTATGAGTCCCCTTTTCCACATCCTTTGTAGCATCTGTAATGTTTTTGCTTTTTGAATATAGCCATTCTGATGGGGGTGAGTGGGATTAGATGAAATGTTATTGTGTCTTTGATCTGTCTTTCCCCAATGGACAGTGATATTGAATATTTTTCCTATGTTAACCATTTGTGTGCCATTTTAAATTTTTTTTTATTTTAAAGAAAATAAAACCAAGCAAAATGAAACAATAAAGGTAATCAAAACAAAATAATGAGTGATACAGGATTTCAAAACGAGATAATAGGAAATCAATAATGGCTACTATAATGCCTCTTATCTTCATACTATCAGACATAGGAAAATCAAACAAAACAGAACAGAATAGAACCAATGAAAATGAAACAATGAACACAAGAAAGCACTTCAAAACAAAATAATAGTAAATCCAAGATAGCTACATAATATATCTTGGTATCTTTGAAATAGCTTCCCATGCCCTCAGATATAATAAAATCAAACAATTAAAACAGAATAAAACCAAACAAAACAAAACAATGAAAATGACACAGAACTTTAAAACAAGATAAAAAGAATTAACAATGGCTCCCACCTTCAGAAGAAGATCCTCCATAGATGCTATATTCCTTATTGTTATCCTCTAAATAGATGATCAGATTCCCAGATTTAGGCCTGCAAAGTCAGTGAAACGCTGAACACTACAAGTATTAAGTTCTATTTTACTTCAATAGCTACCATCTCAGTCTGCATTTCTCCAGATCAATAAGTCACTTGGGAAAGAGTGTGAGGACCGTGGCTCTTTTTGTCACCTGTATGCTGGGAGGGGCTGGTTGTCCTCCTCGTGGCCAGCACACGGTGCTGATTCACAGAAAGTGGCTGATTTCTTGTTCTCCTCTTTTATGCCTTTTAAGAAATGTCTATATAGATCGTTAACCCATTTTTAATTAGATTTCTTATTTTTTGATGCTGTGTTGGTGGATTTTTGAGTTACTTATATATTTTGTATTAATACCTTATCAGATGAATAGTTTTCAAATATTTTCTTTCATTCTGTAGATGGTCTCTCTCTCTCTACTTTATTAGTTGTTTCCTTTACTGTACTAAAGCCTCTCAATGTTCATCTATTGGGGTACCCAACAATGTAGACCATTATTTTGGAGTGATAAAGGGTAAACAACAATGTAGACCATTATTTTGGAATGATAAAACACCCTATTGTTGTGAGGTATGCAATCTGTCTATGTCACAACCTGTTAACCTTGAACAACACCCAGAAATTCTTTGTGCATCAATTCCTTGTTCTGTGAAATGTAGGGCTGGTTAGACGATCTCTGCACTTTGCAACACTTTGATAATTCTCTGACAACTATATACTGTGATCTTATAGCCAACAATTTTCTTTAAATTTTACACACACACACACACACACCTTCATTACAATCAGCGTGCTATTCATTCTTTTAGTCAAATGAACAGAAAGAGAATAAAAGGCAACTACAACATTTAAATGGAATACTTATCAGTCATTCCTGTATATTGCAGCTGTTGAGAAGCCATAGGGCAAAGGCATTTATATGGAAGATAAGTTCATTGTGTTGAACAAATTAATGCTGGATTGTGAATTAAATGGCGTGTCTTCGGACAGCTAATTAGCTTTGTGCTGCTCAATTAAGTTTTGAAAGGACAAGTTGTGCTTCTTGATGGAATACAGAATATACTTCAAGGCTGATGCTGCTCTAGATAATTTCAATTTCAAGCCCAGTGAAAATGACCAACAAGAAGCAAAGGTTTTCTAAACCCCAAATAATTCAGACTTCCCAAAGAACTGAACTTTCAAACCATAAATAGCAAACTAGCACATTCTATTTGTAGTCACGTCTGGAACTCTCTGCCAACTAACATACAAGAAATTAATTATAACAGTATTTTTCACAGTATCATTCATGTTTTGAGCAGATAAAAGTAAGGAAGAACAGAAAACCAAAATGACTTTCTTCATACACTTATAGTTTATAAGATGAAATCACAAAAGCCCCTTTTTCCATAAAATATAGTGTAAGTGTTCCTGGTGCAGTGTTTCAGTTTTGAGTTTAAAATATGTTAAACAGAAACTGTTTGGGATTTTAACTCAACTACTGACTCTAGAGAATATTCAACATCTTTGGATTTCCTCCTCTACCAAATGAGGTTATAATTCTTATAGTGTTATTTTGAAGACTACAATTTTCCAAGTATAATGTCAGTCTCCATTAAATCCAATATCCTTTATTTTCCTTCTTCTGTTTACATTAGTTAAGGATTGACCTCAGCTCCTATATAGACTTTTTTGTTAAATTCAAGGAGTTTCCAATGACTAAGAACATCTCTGTTGGATATATTGCTACCAGATGCTGTGCTAAATAATTTTTTAGAAGTTTTAGATAGAATCCACCACTCATACAACTGTAAAAGTAAATACAAGATCAGTGACACAATCTGTTTCGATAAGCCCCTACTTCTGTAAAAATCCATCAAGGCTGAGAATGAAAAGTGAAGCCCCCAGCTCACTCAACCAGTCTGCCCATCCCCTTATCAAGACAGATGACAGGGAGGGAGGGAGGAGGGCAACAAAACAGACCAAATCCAGACAGAGAACACTACTCATGGATTCAGATAGATAGATAGATGATAGACAGATGATAGGTAGATAGATAAACAGACAGACATAGTTCCTACTACCACAACTCTCACCACTATCAAGACTTGTGAGGGCCTACTCTAGATATTTCTTGCTAGAAATGAACTGTTCTATACTTCCTCAAATGTCCAGTTTCCTCACTAAACCTCAACTCACAGAGTGTATTTACCTCTGAACCCATGTAATATATTTTACCCAAACTGTCTCATTAACATTGAACCATCCACTTTGAGAACTGAGAACAGAACATTTGCCTTTCCCCACACATCAAATTCATGTTTCTCCTTTCTCCTAACTTGGTACATATAAAACCTCCTCTATCTGCCAGAAGACAAGAAATTCCCTTTCGAACTTTGTCCTGAGAGGAGGAAGAAAGTCCCCCTCTGTTTCCACGTAGGCAGCCTTTTATTACGTAGGCAGCCTTTTATTTCAGAGAATGTGACCTGACTCTCATACTGATTAGCCAGTCACATTTCCAGAACACTAATCATTTCCCCACTGGAAAAAAAAATGTCTTCTAGCATGCCAAAGCTAAATGAATCTCTCTACCTTTTCTACCATGGCCGGTAACAGTAGTAACATTTGAAAGGTGAGAAGTCCACTCTGGAGGACAGATTCCTGGTAAGCTTTCTTCAGATATGGACTAACAAATACAGGTCAGCACCTTTCAGATGTTGCAAATAATGTAACACCATTGTCATGTTTTTCTAATCATACTCAGACTGTGACTTCAGAGATGTTTTAATTTTTCTGAAATACAGAAATATGAAAAGACAAAGAATAGGACATTGAATGTACTCATACAAACCAGTTGAAAAAAAGCAATAAATTTCTTCCAAGAAAAGCAGCACACTCCAACTGAATCCATTTGTTTTTTCACTTCAGTGGCAAAGCCTCCAGAGGGAGACACTGTCCTCTAAGGAAGTACCAAAACTAGATTATGTCCCTCTCAATGCAACAGTCATTTTTGCAATATCAAAAGCATGTATAATCTAGCTAAATATACTGTGGGCACTTGAACCTTCACTGTCATCCACTTCCTCCAGAAAAAGCTAATGGACCAGCTAATCTTGTTAAGGAGGGAAGGCAGTAAGTGTAATATTTTGTAAATATAAAATATTAGTTCCATGGAGAATATATTTGCATTTTTATAACCAATTCTTATCTTTGGAGTAAACCATCACAGCTGGAACTTTAGACATGGTAGAAGAATAATCAAAAGATTATTTCTTGATTGGAGTATAAAAGAGACTTTCCTCTGACTTTCCAGTCATACACCATGATTGGTTGCTTTACCGCTATAAAGGAATGCTACTGTTTCCAAAGGATGAATAATTGTGAAGAATAAAACACTTTTCTTATAAGAAGTCACAAAAATAACCATTTTTACCCTCACATCATTTCCTTTCCTTCATCCTACTATAATTTATGAAAATGATTTAAAACTTTGGACTTCAGTGAATACTGCAAAATCCGGTCTGCAATTAGTTCTGTATGTTTAAGGTTTCCTTCACCAGAGCACATCATAATTCTTTGGAAAGTAAGTTAAGCCTAGAAAAAGATATGAATCTGCAAGCTTCCATTTTTAGAGAAATTGATTTATAACAGAAAAGAACTTTAGTATGATTTCCTAAGTTGAAAACTCCATAATATAAACCTTGAGAAAATTGTCACAGGAAGCTTCAGTCAAATTCAAGTTCTCAATGCTTGAGATCAACTTTTATTATTACCAAATGCCAGGGACTGTCTGAGTGCTTTCATAGGCATTAGACCAGCTGTCTTGGAAGACTAATTTTGTGTAATGTAATCTGCAACAGAGTTGAGAACAAAGCATAAGGCTATTAAGAAGTTTAGGTCCACAGAACAATCTTTAATAATTTACTTCAAAAGTCACTATCTCTTTACTATTCTTACTGCCTCCATCCTTTGCCTAGCATGTCACCTACCACATAAGGTTCACACCAAATGTTGATGGAACTGAACACACCCATACAAAACCTGGGACCAGTTACTCCAGCATTTTATCCAGCCCTTGGAAATTTATTAGAAGACAGTATGTCCTCTCACACAGCGTTATGTCTTGGTGATTAATCATACGGGTAGAAGATGATTAAATGTTCTTAAATTTGGAGCCTTTAATATGTTGGTAGTAATCTCTTGAAATAAATAACAGGCATATGATACATTAAGGGTGTTTTCAAAATTACAAAACAAGTCAAAGTCCATTTAAGAGGACTCATCAAAACTATGATTTATTCTGGCTATCAGTAATGTAATAATGGGTTGCATTCAGAACCTGTTTCTGGAATGATGTTTTGTTTTGTTTTGTTTGGATGATGGATCTATCTCAATGAACATATGCAGTGAGAAAACAGTTAAATCTGTTTGCTATAAGTTTCACTCCACAGTATTATATTTGCTTTCATGTTCACATGTGAAAGGCAAAAAAAAAAAAAAAAAAACTGGAAATCAAAGAACACCACCTAGTCCCTGAGCAGTTCTAACTGACTGTTAGTATTTTCTTGGCTTGCAGGACAAATTGAACAATGTCTAAACTAGGTCGTTTGATTTTATAAAGAAAGACTGTTTTCACACAAAATTTCAAGTTGTTTTAATAAAAGAAATTTAGTAATTCGATGTTGATAATGTCCTCTAATACAGTATAGAGAATCAAAGTTAGAAAACAAAATTTCTGCTCACTTAGAACAGATAAGTAAACATAGACAGATAAAATTGCCTTATAAATTTTCCCAATACCCCCGTGGGGACAGTGCCACTGAGAAAATTTCTCTTGACCAATCTTAGAGTGACATTTTGTTATTTCTTATGGTTTATTTTCTTTCTTTTGCTATTTCTTTCTTTATTTATTTTACATATTTTGGAGAGCCAGGTGCTAGGAACATCAGTGACTCAAATTATGAGGTTCGTTCCATCAGGGCATTAACATTTTAATGTGGGAGAGAGTTGAAACATGACAGTTCAACTTATAAAACTGCTGCAAAAGTGTAATAAGACACATCCTGAATTGGGGATTTTTGCCTAGGCAAGAAGGCCACAATGGGACTCCAAGAGGAAGTGATTGCACAGTGTAGAAATATGGGAATTTTAATATTTAATGAGTGCTCCCTGCAGAAAGAACCCCAGCTGCATAGTCCCTACTTCTGGAAGAGCCATGATGACTACCAGCGAAGGAGAAAAAGGATCAGTTTGTAGCTGAAAATAACTTTAAAGAGAGATAGTACAAGATGAGCTGGAGAAGAAACAGGAACAAGAGTGGACTGGCTTTACTGGTCAGTTTAAGAATTTTGTCTTCATCTTGTTAGCAATAGGAAGCCACAAAGGGTTTTAGAGGCATCATGCCTTCCATTGTTTAAAGATGAGTGTAGGAGATCTGCTGCAGACTGAGGGGCAGTACTTCCTTAGCAAGTGCGCTGCAGAAAAACTGTAAGCAAAATGAAAGGCCCAGAGACCTCCACCACCCACCCGTCTGAAGGGGGCCAAAAACATGACAAGACAGAGAAAGAGCAAAAGGTCCCCAACTGCAGAACCAGGGAAAGTGAGTCCAACAGAGGTAAATGCAGAGGAGGTTGAGAGCAGCAAACCTGTAATGTCAGAGACAGCCTCATCGGAAATAAAGAAATACATCCATGACCTCATCTTCAAATTTAAATCTGAAATTCTAACTCAGGTGAAGCAAGATATAAGAAGATTAATAAAAGAAGTCCTGGGTAATCCTCAAGTAGACACAAATGAAAGAATAGAGGAACCCAGAGAAAGGAGAGAAGCCTTTGATGAAGAATATAAACAAGACCTAGAATATATGAAACAGATCCAAAGAGAATATCAGGAAATTAAAAACTCCATTGAAACCTGGAAAAACCTTTTAACAGAAACTAAAGACAAACTTTCAAAACTTGAAGACAGATTAGCAAAGTATGATCATGAAAGGAAAGATCTCTTAAAAATAACAAAAAAACAGGAAGCAATGATACAAAGGCTAGAAGATGACGAGGATTTATAACCTAAGAATAAAACATATGAATGAAGATGCAGCAACAAATACAGATGAAATAAAAAGTCTGTTCACAGGAATAATTAAGGAAAACTTCCCAAATATAGGTAACAGAAGTGAAGTTCAGATAAATGAGGCATATAGAACTCCAGCCAGCTATACCAACACAGATCTACACCCAGACATATAATAATCAGTATCCCAGAAATCCATCAAAAGAACAGAATATTAAAAGTGGTCAGAGGAAAGAAACAGATTACCTATAAAGGAAAACTCATCAAAATCACAGCAGACTTCTCAATGCAAACCATCAAATCAAGAAGAGCTTGAACCAAAATATTCCAAGCCCTGAAAGAAAATAACCTCCAACCCAGAATGATGTACCCTGCAAAACTGTCTCTCAGAATTAATGGAGAGACAAGATATTTCCATGACAAAGAGGAACTGGGGGAGTTTGTGATCACTGATCCAACCCTGCAAAGAATACTGAAGGACATTCTAGAGAGAGAGAAGAAAACCACCAGGGTTCCAGGAACAATGGCAGAAAGGCCTCAAAGAAAAGGGCAGACAGTGGAATGAAGGAGAATAGTAAACAAATAACAACAGAAAAATAGCATGACAGAGATAAGACAGAGAAGACTGGTTATATCACTGTTTTATCTTGACTGATTTTATTTGAATCTGGTATGCTTGATAGTGTAAAGTCTGAGAGTAGGGGCAACTACTCTGAAGATGACAGGATTCAATAGGATACCCATTCTGGTTTGATTGTTAACTGGCTTTGAAGTCCTATAATGTCTCCAATGTTTAGATTTTATTAATAGTGTAAAGCAATGCTAAGTTTATATTATATTTGATGATATAGACAATTTTATTGAAAATAACTAGAAACATCATAGTGACTACCGTAGATCACCTAGTGTTGTGTTTTTGTATGTTCTTTTCATTTCGTGTTTTTCTAGGAATTTGTATTGCTGACTTGTTTTGATTTGTTTCTCCCTCTAATACAGAAAGGCTAGGTATATGTGTAGAGACTTATATAGGTGTAGAACTTCTAAGTAGTTTACGAGAATGGATTATAGTTATTGTAAAGGAAAAAAAGGAAAAGAGAGTATTCTAAAGGATATAACTGCATGTATGTTTGAGTGTGTGGAATTAATAACCACGTTGCTAAAGTTTTAGTTGGATGGATGAGCAAAACTGACTGCAGTCTCACTGTTTGGATGTCCAACTTGTGGACTTTACTTTTGTAATTTGAACAACTGCATCTAAGAGGAAAGTATGTAATTATCAACTAGTGATTTTTTACTGGTTACTATTTTTGTTTTTGTTTTGTTTTGTTTTTGAGATTTTGTATTGTTTCTACACTCTTTCTGTTTCAAAATTTTTTCTTTAAACAAAAAATATTTAAAAAAAAAGCAAGAGGAAGAAAATAAAGTACTCTAAAAGAGATAACTGTATGTATACTTAAGTGTGTAGGATTGATAACCATGTTACTAAGTTTTAGTTGGATTGGTGAACAAAACTATTTGCAGCCTCACTGTTTGAATGTCCACTTTGTATGCTTTAATTTTGTAACTAGAACAACTATATCCAAGAAGCCAATATGTAATATATCAAATAGTGGTTTCTTACTGTTTTTTTTTTTGAAAATCTGTATTGTTTCTACCCTTTTTTCTGTTTTGCTTCATCCCCTCTTTAAATAAAATTTTTAAAAAAAGAAAAAAAAAGATGAGTGTGGGGACAAAGAGATTGGGAGGGGCCCAGAGTGATGGTTAGCAGATCAATGAGGAGATCATAGTCCAGGTAGAAGATGATGTCAATTTGGACTAGAGAATGTAATGAGGAGATGGACAGATTTGAGAGAATTTCTCCCATCTGCTTCCATCTCCATCCTGTGCCTTCTATTCTAAATAGCTTCACTTTTCTGTGCATTGATTTTCTTGCCTGCTTAACGCTTCCATCTGCAGGACCAGCTTTTATTGTTATGGTTTATGGTAAGGATTCAGTGTACATTTGTGTTATGAGTGACTGGTTCCAACTTTCATTATGGTCTTTCCTGCACCATAAAATTTCTGTAGTTCAATCTGTCCTATGGTGGACCATGTATGTTGTACACAGGCAGAAGTTTCAGAAAAAAGCTAAGGGGCCTCAAGGAAAAAACTACAGGTTCCCTAGGGAGTCTCCTTCTGCATCCCCAAACCCAATTTTAAATCCACGTGTTAACTCAGCTATCCTGGGAATAAGCAATTGGGACAAAGTGAGGACTTAAGGAAAGGATTTCATCTCTGAGATTGATTTTCTCCATAAGACTTTCTGCTATGCTGCTGCTAATTCCCCTCCCCTAAATCATCTTTGAGATAATTTTCTTTGATAACACCTCTTCTAGGTTTCATAGGTATTTAACATTCTAGGTGTAGGTTTCCCAGACTGTGTAGCATGAGATAACTGACAACCTAGTAATGATAAAGTAAGTAGAAAATATTTTTAATGGATTCATATCTGCATTACTGGTTTTGACAGTTACAGTAACTCCACAAGGTAATTAAACAGAGACAGATTCCCCAGAAGTGTTTTGAGAATGCAAACAGCTCTTTCAGACAACAATAAAATGAAGCAATTGTCTGCATGGCTCCTGAAGAGGATGTAATCAACCCAATCCCAAACTCTCAGGCTTAAAGTGTATCCCATCCCTCTCATGAACTCTTATCAAGGATACTTAGGTTTCAGTGTTATTTCAGAGCTCATGTATCCATTTTACTTTGAAAATGATGTGAAAATAGAAAAAAGTTTTAAGCATATCCAGCTACTCCTAATGTCCAGAAGTTATTTTCCCTATATGAGTGTCATGGTTTATGTCAATGGCCCCCAGGCCTCATGCGTTTGCCTTGTGGATTTGTGATTGGTTCATTGTCTAGCATTTGGACTGATGGTGTCAGTGCTACACCCCCCTAGGGGTGGAGCCAGCATACAATGTAATGGCTGGAAGAAGGCGTGTCTCTCTCTCTCTTGCCAGTTTCCACATTGCTGTTTATAGCGTGAACTGCAGCCCCGCCATGCCTCCCTGCCTTGGAGTCAGCTGAGTATGGACTAAAACCTCCCAAAACTAAGAAATAAACCTTTCCTTTCTCAGCTTACAGGTATTTTGTCTCAGCAACGAGTAAAAAGTAACTAAGACAATGAGCTTCTTACAGCAAAGAAGATGATCTCTTACATTAATTATAGACACAGACATAGATGACGGGTGGTGAAAAGCCGGTTTTGACACTTTCCATGCTTTCTCTGACTAGTAAAATTGATAACAGAAGCAAAGAATTTTACAGTTAGAAAATGCTTTGTCTTGGTTACTTTTTTCTCATTGCTGGGACAAAATACCCAACACCCAAAATGAAGGAAGGGAAGATTTATTTCTTACAGTTTGGACATTTCAGTCCATACTCAGCTGGATCCAAGTGGCAGGGTGGTGGTGGGCCGCCATTCAAAGCCAGCTGCAAACAGCAATGTGCAAAACCAGAAAGAGAAAGAGGAATGTCTTCTTCCTGCCCTTATCTACCCCTAGGTGGGTATAACACTCACACCAGCAATCCAAGCACTAGGCCACAAACCAATCACAAACACTGGATTTGCTCAAGTCCATAATTGTATGAAGCTTGGGGCCCATGGCTTAAACCATGACACCCTTAGTATCCAGTTCATATTTGGCCCCTTTGCCAATATAAATGAATATTCTTGTTTACATCTGTGTGTCCAGGAATGTTATATAAATCAACCATTTGGAAAGTAAAGGTTTATGTAATCATATTACTCTTGCTCAAAATAGTTGCTCTTTAGAATCTATTTATAAGGTAAACAAAAAAGATAGTGACTTAGCCTTGAAGTTGTAGCCCATTTTAGCCCAGACCAACTTCAGAGTGTGGTCTTACTGACAAATGGCATTTGCCAAAGAGCAAATTGGCAATCAAAGAATATAGATTTGCTGCCACTGAGGGGTGTCAATGAAGTGTGTCAAAACCGGTGCTCAACAAAAGTGCAAAACATATGCTGGAGAAAGGGCAGCATCACCCAAAAATGGTGGTGGGAAAACTGAATTCACATGTAGAAAACTGAAACTTGATGCCTACTTCCCAAAAGTTGACTTACAGTGGATCACGCATCTAAATGTAAGGCCTCAAACTTTAAAACAACCAGAAAAAAATAGGAAAAACCTTCCAAGATATTGACACAGGCAATTATTTACTGAATAGGACTCCAATAGCTCATGAAACAGGAACAAGAACTGACATATGGGATTCATAAAATTTAAAAGCTTTGGCACAGCACAGGAAACAATCAGCAGAGCAGAGATAACCACACAGTGGGGGAAAATATTTGCCAACTATTCAAAGATTAATAGAATATATAAGGAATTCAAAAAGCTAACAAGAAAAAACAAGTAATCCTATTGACAAATGGGAAAATGATCTAAACAGAGACTTCTCAAAAGAGTAAGTACAAATTATACAAGAATTACATGGAAAAAGTGCTCAAAGTTTTTAATCATCAGGGAAATGCAAATCAGAACTATAGTGACATTCCTCCTCATACCAGTCAGCATGGCTATTATAAATGACAATAATGATAACAATAACAACAAATGGAAATGGTTTGGGAAAAACAAGCATTTATATACTGTCAGTAAGAATCTGAACTATAGTAGTGCCTAAGTTTAGTATTATACCCTATAGTATATACTGTTGGTAAGAGTCTAAATTATAATAGAATCTAAGTATAGTAGAGCCACTATGGAAAAGTGTTAAGTTTCCTCAGAAAGCTAAAAATAGAATTAATATATGATCCATCTATATCGTTCCTTGCTATATATTCAAAGAAAAGGAAATCAACTTTCAAAAGAGATACTTGTATACTCATATTTATTGTGGTACTACT